>JAUPFN010000058.1:0-149877 GCA_036924255.1 Apodemia mormo
TTGTTGTATGTAATGTTTAAACTAAATATACTATTTGACTCGGTAAATATCGTTTTGCCATATAAATTATTGAATTAAAAATAAGGGTTTACGGCAGAAGTATGAAAATTTAGGGTTGTATGTATTATTAATGTTAAATCATAAAAAAATAAAAACAAAACAAATTTCGAAAAAATAAAATATACATTAGGATAGGACCCCACCTTTAACATTTAGTGGTATGAAAAATATATGTTGACCGATTCTCAGACATACCCGTAGGCGTATCATCTAACGTTTGCAATTCGCCAGCGATCAGCGATGACTCTTAAACGTAATGAAAAAAATCATCAAAAACGTCGCCAATTGCTTGCTGGTCACTAGATGCACTTTTTGCAATGTACTACCACTACCACTAATGTACGAGGCAGTTATGTGTCTTGCAATAACTAAACAATCACGATAATTTCGCATTGCGAGTTACGTGATCATCCCGCCGATATGCACATAAAATTTCATAAGAATCGGTCGAGCCTTTTCAGGGGAATTTGGTAACAAATACCGCGATACAAGAATATTATATATTAAATTAATATTATAAATGCGAAAGTTTGGATGTTTGGATGGATGTTTGTTACTCAATCACGAAACAACTACTATAAAAATTTAAATAAAATTTGGCACACAGTTAGATGATGATATGGAGTATCACATAAGTTACTTTTTATCCGGAAAAAATGAGAAAATTTGGCACACAGTTAGATGATGATATGGAGTATCACATAAGTTACTTTTTATCCGGAAAAAATGAGAAAATTTGGCACACAGTTAGATGATGATATAGAGTATCACATAAGTTACTTTTTATCCGGAAAAAATGAGAAGTTCCCGCTAGATTAAAAAAAAGCTTTTATAATGCAGTTTTCCCCGTGTTGGTTCCGGGCTCCTTTGAAGAATAGACCAAGTGCCGTTCTGCCAGGCAGGTCGTAAAAGGCGACCGATTGGCTATGCGAGTCAATACCATCGTGGCTACTAGGTGGTAGAGTTCTGCATTGTCTCGCCCGGGTCAGGTACCACCGCCTTACCTATTCCTGCCGCAATAGCGTTAGTGCTTGTCGCTGTCGTGTTCCGGTTTGGAGGGTAAGGTAGCCGGTAAACTTATGCATGTGGCATTAGACCTCGCCACAAGATAGCAACCCACCATTGACATCTTTGGTGTCTGTAGGCGATGGTTGACTCTTTTCATCAGGAGACCCATCTGTTTGTTTGCTATCTTATGATATAAAAAAAAGTGGATATTACCCCGTGTTAGTCCCGGGCTCCTTTGAAGAATAAGCCAAATGCCGGTCTGCAGCTGGTACCACCGCCTTTTCTATTCTTGCCACAGTAGCGTCAGTGCTTGTCACTGTCGTGTTCCGGTTTGGAGGGTAAGGTAGCCGGTTAACTTATGCATGTGGCATTAGACCTCGCCACAAGATAGCAACGCACCATTAACATCTTTGGTGTCTGTAGGCGATGGTTGACTATTTTCATCAGGAGACCCATCTGTTTGTTTGCTATCTTATGATATAAAAAAAGTGGATATTACCCCGTGTTAGTCCCGGGCTCCTTTGAAGAATAAGCCAATTGCCGGTCTGCAGCTGGTACCACCGCCTTTTCTATTCTTGCCACAGTAGCGTCAGTGCTTGTCACTGTCGTGTTCCGGTTTGGAGGGTAAGGTAGCCGGTAAACTTATGGATGTGGCATTAGATATCGTCACAAGATAGCAACGCACCATTACCACCTTTGGTGTCTTCAGGCATTGATTGACTCTTTCCATCAGGAGAGGGAAAAACATATTTGACATTGTTATCCGTGTGATCAGATGTAATGCATACCACCACGCATAAGTTTACCGGATAGGGCGGAAGTACAGGTTGTGACCATTATACCATTTGCGGTCATTTTATGTAATTTTTTTATAAAATTATTTTATACGCATACAACATCTATATATTAATATGTAAAGGTATAACTTTGGACCCTTTTTTAAGACAAATGCGCGAACGGCGAAGTATGAAATTTACATTGCGGAGGACTGCAGAATCCTAATATTTTTAAATAAAATTCACAAGAAATACATTAAATTACTACAAATAAACAATACACACACCACGTTCATGTAACATACGTGAAAAAAAATAGCTTATTATAACGTAAATTATAAATATTTTCTCAAATATAGTCGACTAGCCTCTTTCATAATCGAATTTATAATGACCAGCGAATGCCTGCCACCGAAATTCGAAAATTCGCTAAAAAAATTCGCCTTTATACACACATAATATGCTATATTTTCTCTAAGGATAAAGCCAGTTGTCGAATTTAAAATAGATTTTATTGTTTCGCCGAATTTAAAAGAGATTTTATTATTCGAGCATAGGGTCGAATTTCGGCCGCAGGCGATCGCTAGTCATTATAAATTTGATTATAAAAGAGGCTAGTTGACTAAAGAAGGTCGGCAAAATTGTATCTATGTTTTCTGCATCGTCTTGAAATATAAATTATATTAATGCTATTATTTTTTATGTTTCATATTTTAAAATTAAAATCTGTAGCCTTATGTCTCAGATTAAAATATTATTTTAATGGGAAGTAAATTGACTACAAATAATGCAGTAAAATAAATGTTGCCATTCTATATTTTCGCTAAGATTAGTAGAATATTTTTAAATTCTAAGTATTTATTTTTCTAAATAAATTATTTTAATACGAGTATGCTTTTAAAAAATGTACTAGCAATATTAAGAAAAGTACATTTAAAATGATTATCTATACATATAATAAAATCGTAGGAAAGTCATGTAGGTATGTCCGGGGTAAACTCAAAAAATACTGCATAGATTTACTTCAAATTTTGCATGAATATTACTAACAGGTCGGGTCAACATATAGGCTACATATTATCACGCTATCACCTACGGGGGAGGAGCTGTGCGGAGTAAACGAAGCCCGCGCGGACGAAGTCGCAGGCAACAGCTAGTATTTAAAATATTTCTTATAATAAAGGCTAAAATTGGCCTTAGGTACAGAACATTCGTATTTTACCCCGCTGGTGTTTACTTTTGTATAAATTCAATAAACAGTGATGTTTATCTTATCTATATTTCCCCGTATTGATTCCGGGCTCCTTTGAAGAATAGACCAACTACCGTACTGCCAGGTCGTAAAAGGCGACTGATTGGCTATGCGAGGCACTGACATTGTGGCTACTAGGTGGTAGAGTTCTGCATTGTCTCGCCCGGGTCTGGTACCAACGCCTTGCCTATTCCTGCCGCAATAGAGTCAGTACTTGTCGCTTTTGTGTTCCGGTTTGGAGGATAAGGTAGCCGGTAAACTTATGCATGTGGCATAATACCTCCCCCAAGATAGCAGCACACCATTAACATCTTTGGTGTCTATAAGCGATGGTTGACTCTTTCAATCAGGAGATCTATCTGCTTGTTTGCTATCTTATGATATAAAAAAAAACGTTAAGTGTGCTAAGTTTTATTCACCTCAGTCAGTGCAATTTTCATAAAACACGTTACATAATTTTCACCACACGTATTAATAAATAAATATTTTTATATTTTAGTTACTTCAAAACACAAGGATGATCTTTTAGTTGAAATGATCAAGAAAAATTTAAGACGAAATAATGACGATTACTTAGATACAACGGCTGTTAATCATAGGTTTAATACTGCGACTGAATTAATATCAAATACTGTTAATAATGAAACAAGTGACTTCGATCACCATGAATCAAAAGAAATTAAAGACGCTCGAAAGTATAATACTGAAATTGACATTAGATCAGATGACATACAAATAGGAGGAAGAAGACAAATGCCTAATTTTGGAAAAAAGAAAATAAATATGTTATTGCCAGAAGTAAATAAGGATTTCATAAATAAAAACAAAAGTCCTATAAATATACAATCCAAGCAACTACTAACTACTAAAGCTAAAAAACCAAATCAAAATTTGCATTTAATTAAATCAAGACTTACTACTTTGACTTCGCGTACAGCATCAACATCCACTAAATCTATAAAACGATATTCTCCAACTATTAACAAAAACACCCAAAGTCCTTTAACTGTATCGATTGTGCAAACTGTAGAAAGGATGCCCAATTATTTTACGAAAAAAGTACATAGAAACAGAGCTAATGATTTTGAACATTTTGTACGGAAGAATAAATATTTACTCAGGAATTTTATAAGGCAGAGAAAAGCTACGAAAAAGAAATTAGTTATCGGCGATATCATAAGAACGAAAGCAGAAGAACAAATGCAAGAAATGCTTCGCCAGAAAAGAAACATGACAAGGCTTGCAGCAAAGAGTGATATGGAACTTCCAAGCGGGCATTTATTGGATATGGCGCCAGCGAAGGGCGGACGAGTTAGTTTTCAACGACTTTCGGTAAGAATAGGACTAAAATTCACCGTGTATTATTCTTCTAAAAGGAGCTAGACCAACATGGAAGAATATTATTAATTTATAAAATATTAATAAATAGCAAACAAGCAGAGAGCTCTCCTGGTGGAAAAAGACAACCATCGCCTCAAGACACCAAAGGTATAAATAGTTGCAGATATGCATAAGTTTATCGGTTACCTTACCCTCCAAACCGAAACACAATAGTGACAAGCACTGATGCCATTACGACAGGAACGGGTAAGGCGGTGCTACCATATACCCGGGCTAGACTTTGCTGAACTCTACCACCTAGTAGTCACAATGGTAGTCATACGTAAGAGTTTTACTTTATTTTTTGACTTTTATTTTATAAAGCCTATCTGGTTGCCTCTGTGGTCTAGTGGTCTGGCGATGGCGTTGACCACATGAGGTCCCGGGTTCGATTCCCGGGTCAGTCAATTTAAAAAAAAAATATTTTCAGATTTCTGATGAAAACAATATTGCCCGGGATTAGAAAGTGCCCGGTTGCCGATAGGCTTGCCACCTATCACATTTGTGGGACCAAGTATCTTCGGTTAATCGTGGATGCTCTTGTACCTCTGCCAACTCCTTCAGGCATATGGGCGTGAAGATACTTTATAAAGCTCAGGTCCTTCCCCATAAGACGGTGGTACCAAACTCGGGCGAGATGATACAGAATTCTACCATCTAGTAGTAACGGCGGTTTTATTCATTCACGCTTTACAAAGTGTATCGTCAATCCACGAGAGTCTTTTCTTCAAAAGGAGCCCAGTTGGTCTTAATGGAACACCAATATTTATTAATACTTATTTACTTGTTGTTATCGTCTTTGTAGTCTAGTGGTCCAGTGTTGGTGTTGACCACATAAGGCGACTGGTTCGATTGCCGGGTCGAGCAAATCAAAAATGTGTTTTTTGAGTTTTCTCATAAAAACAACGTTGTCCGGATTGGAAAGTGCCCGGTTGACGATAGGCTTGCCACCTATCATATTGTGAGACTAAATATCTTCAGCTAATCGTCGATGTACTGGTTATATCTGCCTACCTCTTCGGCCGTGACGATAACATTTTTTTTTCTTATTAGTAAACACTAGTCGTTGCGTTCATAGGGTCGCCTTTGCCATCGCCATGTATTGATGCCTGAGGGTCCGAAGTACAACAGCAGGGGGATGATTTACGTTCCTGCCCACGACGATGTATTGATGCGCCCATACAACGTCACTGCTAGGCCGAACTTACTACTGCCGAAGTGCTGCAATTGCTGCAAGAAGTCGGTTCTCGGTTGTCAGTGATTGTTATAACAGCGAAATATGAAATAAATCGGATATTTGTTATTTTTCTGTCAATTTTGTAAAACAAACTAAGTTCTCCAACTATACAAGTTGTTTAGGATAAGACTCTAGGAATACTACCTAAATATTGAAGGACATGGAAATTATGGTCATATTATGTAACCAATAAAATATAATAAAAAGAAAATATTGCTTAACTACGTAGTAAAACACGGGAAATTGTTGTAGTAATATTTAAAAGTTATAGTAATGTTACGTACTTCGGGTTCGTAAATGTAAGAAAACACCAATTATATTAAATCCGTGTATTTAATATACAAATACACAAGACAACACAATGTAATACTTAAATACACTTTACACACTAGTCACTCACTGTACTATCACTGACTACACAATAAAACACTTCTCGCTTCGCAGGGGTCACTTCAAGTATCGCTCTCGATCGCTTGATAAAAACTGCCCTGTATTTGTCAACACATCTCTATTTATAGCCAGGGTAAAGTTTTACCTGGATCCAGAAAAATCTAAATGTATCGGAAAACGATGAATCACTTCTTATTGTAATCAACTTATGATAAACAGGTGACTCATCAATGACTCATCAATCCTAGTACACGCTACTTTCAACCTTATGCTCTATACCACTAAGTTCATTATGGTATAGCTTAGATCAACTATTTGTTTGTCGATAGGAGTAGCTATCTCTTTCTTTTATTTCTAGATTTCTACAGCGTTCCAACTCTACACGTTTCTAGATTATTCGTAACAGTAATATTAATATAGATTTGATATATACTCATTTAATGGTATCAAATAATTAAATACCTAATTTTACGCCTCGAGATAAGCCTCTACTTAAAAAAATATTTTGTTGTCTATTCTTAATTTACTTTAGAAATAGCTCAGCAAGTGGAAACATCCCATTGATAGAGAGAGAAAGAACATTCATTAGGTTTATGTGTTTACAATGGTTATTTAGAGAATCGATAAATTTGGATTATTTTCTTTTTTCTTCGATGTACGAGTTTTTGCTTGGTTTACCTACTCCATGTATGACATCTATGAGCTCAAAATTTAAATGTAATATATAGTGGTCACCACGCGAACCATAAACAAGTTTACTATGAAAAATTTTGACACGACTTGATTTGTACTGATCGCTGGATGACAAAGATTTGATCGAACCTTTTTTTTTTACAACCGTTTTCTATAAATGAAATCTAGATAAATTTATCGCCTGGCTAGTATTAATTTTTTTAAAGCTTATACAGAATGATCTTTGTATTTCAAAGGGTAATAACAATATAACAATTATACGGTGTGTTTGTTTGTGTTTATAAGTTATTGTGGCTGTATGTTTACTGAGGACAGCCCAGTAGGTACAAAACAAATTTAATTTAATTTAAACTTTTATCCCTTTCAGTTTGGTTAGGTTAAGGAGCGTCATCTTTATATTAAACAAGATAATTACCTAAGTACAATGTTTTGTTAATGTTTGAACTGGGAAATTGGTCTTTTTCTCGGTGGTAGAGTAATGCAGTCTGTCTGTTCTGTCTGTTAAGCTTGGTATCTCCGCCTTATATTCTAACAGCCCGCGTTAGTCACATTTTCGTCATTTTATAAAACCTGAAAGTTTCTCAGCACATAATCTTCAACACAGGTAAAAACGATCAGGGACTATGAAATTTGAGTGATCGTTACTTTTGGTTGTGAGACGGTTACTTTTGTACCTAAATTTCGTTAATGTATAAAGCTCATGTTTTATTATTTTCTTCTGTATGGTATTAGAAATAAGATCACACATTGCCAAGCACTTAGCACTGTTTCAACCGTATGTCTGTCACTCCCAAAGTTTCCTTGTAACGTTAGAATCTCTACCATTATGGAGAATGGAGAAAAGGGATCTCCGTCACAAAAGAAACTGTCACCAGATTCCGTGAGGCTCGAGAAACGGGATGACACGTAGGGGAGGTTAAATAAAATACAGCACTTTACCAAACGTATATGAGAATAAATAATAAATATTCACCGGACAAATTGCACTTACTGATCTAACCCCAAGGTAATCAAATTATTTGCTTGTATTATGGGTGTTAGTCAACGATATTAATACATAGAAATACATATATAAATACTTTTACATACATAATAAACATCCAAACCTGGAAACATAAACATTTATGCTCATCACACAAATGCTTGTCCCCGTCGGGGATCGAACCCGAGCCCCGTCGATTGCGTAAGCAGGATCGCTAACCACTCGACCAACGGGGCGGTCGTTGACGAATGAATGAAATGTTGTCCGTCACAGTCAGGATTTCAGTGAACTCTCATCACGAGCTGTTGTGCTGTAAATCCATACTAATATTATAAATGCGAAAGTAACTCTGTCTGTCTGTCTGTCTGTTACGCTTTCACGGCCAAACCACTGAACCGATTTGGATAAAATTTGGTACAAATATAGTTTGAGACCCAAGAAAGGACATAGGATAGTTCTTATCCCGGAAATCCCACGGAAACGGGAACTATGCGGGTTTTTATTTTAGAATTTTTTCCACGCGAACGAAGTCGCGGGCATAGCTAGTATAGTATAAAAGCTACAAATAAGTATTATAGGTATTCTTGTCATAGTTTATCTAAAAGCTAATAGTAGGGTAGCGCGAGATGCTAAATGGGTAGATGGTCGAGCGTCGTATGAACCTATTAGATTTAGTAGATTAAATTGTAGGAAAAATAATATTTTTCTTTTTAATAGCGGGAAAAAATCTACAGATAAAAAAATTAAAAAAATACAGTGACACGGAAACACTGAAGCGCGTTAAATTATGGTGGCTTAATTGTCATCGAAAATTCAGAAAATTTGACGATTAAAGTGTTGCGTAAGGGAGTGGAAGGGTCACAAAACTATAAAGAAAACGTTGTCTTAACATCCTCGAGTGCGTCTGAATTTTATTTTAATTTTAAAGGAAATGATGTAAAAATAACGAAAAAAATATAATCTGACAATTTTTACTCAATATTTAATTTGTTATCAGAATTTTTTCTGCCCTAATTACCCGCCTTTATATAAAGTGCTTTATATATATATATATATATATATATATAACTAATACCAAATGTATGTTCCTTCTCTTTCTATCTACGGTATATTTACACTTACATATTATGTGCTTATGACCGCCTTATCTATCTACATATATTATATATTATCTCTATGTTAAAATCATGTTTAAATATATTTAAAAAAAGAGGATTTACAAAAATACAAATGAAGCAAAGTTCAGTCGCTCACAAAAATAATGAACTTAATAAAACAATAATACTAGAATAATTATAATTAGTTTATTGTTATTTACTTTTTACGTTAATAGCATTACATAGCTTTTTACATACTTTCAGATGATTGGCAGCGACATCTATATGACGAAATAGGGATTACTGAAGAACATAAAAATGTTAGTCACAAATAAGAGACCCTCGAGAAATCTATAAAATAAAACACATAAATAAATCTTCATAAATAATTTTTGGTCTAGAGGTTAATCTATTCGAGTCTGATCATGGTCTTGGGTTCGATATTCCGGACAAGCAAAATTCAATTTGTTATTCAGACTTTTTTGAGGTTTTTCTCAATCCAATAGCAACTTGGAGTCTGGTGGGTGGTGTGTTACCATCCTCGGGCCTCGTATGAGCACTTAAAGCTGTAAGTCTATACTACAGGTACTATAGTAATAAAGAGATAATCGTCATTAGTAATATTCGATGATGGCGATCACTAACCATCGCCAACCAATGACCCGATTAATCAAGATGTACTTAAATATTCCGAGCTTGCGTTCACTCTGCCTACACCGCTAGAGAAACAGCGTGATAACACATTAATCGCCTAAATATGTATAAGCGCATAACTTTGTAATAAGTTGATGCTTCTTAACTACTTTCCAAATATTTCCTAAAGTACCTTCAAGATCTTCAAGAATACCAGCTCCTTAAGTAAAAAAAAAAAATCTTAAAAAACCTTAAAACATCCTTTTCACATAACTCCCCTCAGTTCCACTAACTAATAAAGGCAAAATTCGTTCTTTATAAGATCGGCAAAGCATATCAATACATTGAATGCCATTCCCGAACTCGACTTGTTTAATTTAAATGAAAATTCAAAATAGCTTAAAAATATTATTATTAAGAAGTGATGATGGCGTTTCCTAAAAATAATAGTAAATGGTACTAAAAATCTTGTAAATTATCAAAACCAATTATAAAGAATGGTAGATAAAAGGTTAACAAAACAGATATACAATGCGAATGTGGAAGGATGTAGGTACCGGAGAAGACAAAGACTGACATACCATGATCAGATTGATCGAGTACTCTTCGAAGGTGGTGTTAAGTCTTCGTAACCGGCGTGCGTGTATGAAGAGAGTGATGAATGTGGAGGAAGCGAGACAAGCCTGCAAGGATCGTGATGTATGACACTCGGTTCTCTCTGCCTACCCTGTAAGTGAACTGGCGTGAAGATATATACATACATAATGTAAAATATGTAAAGGGTATTTAGTTGTTATTTCGGTTATTTTCATATTGTTATTTTCATATAGTTAACGACGACATGGCACTGCTCCGACGTTATTCTCTTATGTCCGAGATTCAATAAGATATCTACTTACACGTCAGTGTTAAGGTACATTCGCAACCTGAAAGTAAAAAAATACTATAACAATTGGATAAATGAAGTATCGCCTCCTTGGTTTAGTGGTCCGGTGTCGGTGTTGACCACATGAGGTCCCGAATTCGATTCCCAAGTCGGACAGTTCAAAAATGTATTTTTTCAGTTTTTGATAAAAACAACGTTGTCTGGGATTGGATTTATGCCTGGTTGGCGATAGGCTTGCTACCTATCACATTATGGGACTAAGTATCTTCGGCTAATCGTGAGTGCAATAGATGTACTTCTGCCTACCTCTACGGGGATACGGGCGTGAAGATACTTTTAAGTATTATCACGCTTATGTCTATTGTATCACACCGATTTCCCTAGTAAAGTAGGCAGAGTGAATCAGACGTCAATACACGTTTCTGCTGACCATAATAATTCATCGCGACGGGTCTCAAGAACAAAATCTTATGAAGAGATCAGACGAAATCGGTTTTACAATAAAATTCGCATTAAACACGCATAAATCTACAAGACAATATATTTTTTATATTTATTGGTCTTTTACTTTTGGAAATACTCAAGTGAACATCATCTTATCTACAACTAGCGACCTGCCCGCGGTTTCACCCGCGTAGCTTTTGTTCTCGTGGTAATATCGGAAAGGTTTATATACTAAAACATTTCTCACGAATCAATTTATCTATTAAAAAAACCGCATCAAAATCCGTAGCGTAGTTTTAAAGATTTAAGCATACATAGGAAAATAGGGACAGACAGGGAAAGAGACTTTGTTTTATACTTTGTAGTGATATACTTCCACAAACAAACATATTGTAATTTCTAGATTGTAGATACGATTTTGTTCTTGGGACCCGTCGATCGGTTTGACTTTTGACAAGACGAGTGATGAGTCTCGTCGAGAATTTTTACCGATTAAATAGATATCGCGTCTTTTCAACCGACGAAAAAACTGAGGTTATCAGTTTGACATGTGTGTAGGTATGTAATTTTATTGGAATTGGATAATAATTGAGGATCACGAATTATTTACGCGACCAAGCACTTGTATTAAATTTTATAAGTGAACAAATATTTATAGATATAAGTACTTATTTTTGTGTTTGTCCACAAATTTCTCGGAAATTAAAAACCGTGTTGATATAATTCTTTTTGATTTAAATTAGGTATACCCTAACCTAGAATAACGTCCAAATTGTCAAGGCTTATCCCGGAAAATCTATATATTAGATTGCAATTGGTACGCTGTAGTGATCACATTCACTCACAACAACTTGCTGATTGCCTTGTATTGGTCTGTAGTGGTCAAGCAATCCTCATCACTACATAGCTATTCATAGATGTACTAATTATACATTTCTCTACCCCTTGGTTTAAAGCATATTTATTTATAGATGATTTAGTGTTTTAAATCCGGGCACCCTTTGATAAATAGAGAATATTTGCCATTCAGTTCGTAAAAGGTTAATGATTGGCTATATGTGTCACTACCATCGTGATTTCTAGGTGATAGAGTGTCGCCCGGGTTAATAGCATCACCACCTTACCTATTCCTGCCGCAATGCATCAATGCTTGTCAATGTCGTCTCCCGGTTTGGAGTGTAAGGAAGCCGGTAAACTTTGTAGACGACATTGCCATTACGCCACACGAATAACAACACACTATTATTATTTTAGTGTCTACAGACGACGGTTTTTCGTCCCATCAAGACAGCCATCTCGTTGTTTGCTATTTTACAACATAAAAAAAGTATTAAGTAGTGATCGTTTTTTGAAAGACTTTCTTGACATGGTTTACTTAGTTTTACGGCAGCGTTAAGGATTTGCGAAGAGTTATTCTGTTGGTTCACTGTGAATTGGTTTAAATACCTACATGCCAATAGGATTTTAATTGGCATCGTTCTGACAGCAGACTGTGGTAGACATTGAATCAGTCGGTTTAAACCAACATAAGTGATAATTTCTGTAATAGGTACTTTCGTGGCGCTAACTTACTTGGGTTCAGTTGGCGTTGAAGATCTGCCAGGAGCGATGCTGCGGATTCAACTGTGGAATGCCAAGACATTCATCGGTTTCAACTAGTATTAATGATAGTTTCTATAACACTTTCATTTCATTTACATACTAGGATTTAGCATCAGCGTTGAGTGTCTGCCAAGATTGCTGCTGCTAATTTGATATTGAATTATTACGAATATGCCAATTAGTTCCTACTTAGGGGTAATTCTGACTAATTCATGTGACTATATTGAATAATTTGGTTTTGTCCAGCATCAATGGTAATCTCTGCAGTAATTTCATGCCACTGACTTATGTGCGTCGGCACTGAAGCGTCGGCATTGAAGATCTGCCAAGAGCTGTGCTGCTGGTTGGTCTGTGGACTAGTTCGAATATTATGCCAACTAGTTCCTAAATTTGGCATCGATCTGACAACACTATGAGCTAGATATTATTGAATCAATTGTATTGATGACAATTTCCACAACACCTACATGCCACTTACTTGGATTCAGCGTCAACGTTGAGTATCTGCGATGATCTGTGCTGTTGATTTGATATTAAATTAGTTTTAGAAATCTATTGTTTCCTAAATTGGGTATAATTCTGTCTACATGTGTTAGACATTAAAACAATCGGTTTAAATCAGCATTAGTGGTAATTTCTGTAGCACTTTTGTGCCAATTACTTACTTAGGTTCAGCGTCAGCGTTGAGGATCTGCCAAGTTGTGCCGTTGATTCGATTGTGAATTAGTTCGAGTATGCCTGTTGGTTCCTAAATTTGGCACTGCTCTCTCTGCGCCTTTCGACATTCTTTATATGTAAAATGTAGATAGGGACTATAAAATTCATCAATATAAGAATTTCTTCTCGTGTTAATCAGAATTCTCTTTGAAATAAACTATCCGCTATTTTACCAAACTTGTCACTACTAGTGATTACTAGGTGGTAGAGATCCCCTTCATCTTTCCTGGGCTTAGTATTACTTACTGCTTTATTTATTCATGATTCATTAAGGTAATTGCACTTCAACAGGTTAATTTAATCAATGCTTACTTATCACTTTTAATAGAATAATTTAAGAGATATTATTATTAATCATAATATAAACATTAACAGATATTATTATTAAACCTTTCTATCATCTGTTTTGCTTCATTAACTTATACTGACAAATTAAGCAAATCCGCTGTGCGTCTCGACGGAGTTTTAATTGAACGAGTACCCCAACTAGAATAGTAATTTTATTATCAAGGCTCAATTTAAATAACAATTATTCCAGGAAATAAAAAATCACTTACAATAATTACCTACATGATCTTCAAGGCGCAAGGCTATATTATAGGGATTTACATGTAAACTCACCACTAATACCGATAACCATAATAATATTTTCCATATTCTCATGACAGCCGCATATGTTGAATTTTTTTCTAGAAATCGATTGACGATTAGTAATCGATTTCTAAAAAAATTATACGCCATATTTTATATTCAACAAACACGATCGAGTTAATTAAGTAGACTTCAGATAAATATTGAGTTAAATATAATTGAAAAATGCTTGCTATTTATGAGTTTTTATTTCAATTGTTTTTTTTCAAACGATATAATAGACGACTTTAGTAACCAATGACCGACTTACATATTATTTTCTTTTATTTCATAATATTGCTAGGTATACGTAGGTCACACTATAAGTTTTCCGTAACTTAAAAAAACATGTTATAACCAAAATATTATGTTTATTGCTTTTCAAAATAATCTCCTTTACATTTTAAACATTTTGCATGCGATCGAACCATTTTTTAAAACAGGAGGACCACAGACCTGAAGGCATGTTTTCTACGTGCTGATTGAACGCTATCAGTGCCTCTTTGGTGTTGGTAAAAGTAAAACCTTTCATCAAATCTTTGATTTTGGGGAAAATACAGAAATCACAGGGTCGGGACTATGCACAGGATGAGTGACGAGATGTACTCTTTCGGAAGCTAAAAATGACTTTGTTTTGTTGCCCGTGTGTGAAGAAGCGTTATCATGGTGTAGGAGAATGCGGCTTTTGGGTCGTCTTTCGCGAACTTTTTCTAACACCGTGGGTAAACAAATGGTAGAATACGACTCGGCATTAACACTCTTTTGACCTTCAAGTGGAATTGTACAGATGGGACCCGTAGCTGAGAAAAAAACGTGAAATTTTTTTTACCAACGTTTCTCGCCTGTCTCACTTTTTGTTTGTTCTCATTTTCAAACACCCATTCACAAACAAGATTGCTGTTTTTTTCGGGTTCAAAACAATAAATCCACGTTTCGTCTCCTGTGACAATGTCATAAACAGCAATAGAATGTCCGTGGTCGTACTTCAGTAGCATCTGTGAGCACCATTCTTCTCCGCTGTCAGTTCATGAGGGATCCAACGACAACAAAGTTTCCGAACTTTCAATTCTTCGTGTAAAATTTTCTGAATTTTGCTCATACCAATCCCCAATAGTCCTCGAATTGTCTCATAGGTAATCCGAGGGTTTTCTTCAATTAACCGCTTAACAATAGCCACATTATTTTCGTTGACGGCAGTTGAAAGCCGCCCTTCACGAAATTCGTCATGTAAAGAAACTCGACCTCTCTCAAATTCAGCAAACCATCGCCTCACGGTGCTCAAACAACGCAGAACCCTACTAATAGCCTTCCTACGCCTTTTACGAGATGCCTAGCATAAAGGCAGTAGTTCTATTCTTCTAAAAGCCTACAAAGAGTATACAATACTATGTAAGCTAGATCAATATTGATCCCAACGATCTCATACTATCGACTATAAACATTGAATCATGCGTTATTACGTTGTATGTTATCTTAGTGCTAAGTGTGAGTTTTTTTTTTCGCATTCGATCGTGAACGCGTTTCGAGTTTACTAGGAATTTGTATGTGATTTGTACAGCGCCACCTAGTGGTAAACTGGTTTCTCACGTTTACCACTAGGTGGCGCTGTACAAATCACATACAAATTCCTAGTAAACTCCAAACGCGCTCACGATCGAATGCGAAAAGAAAAACTCACACTTAGCACTCTGATTAAGTAGCTACTAATTACGACAGTGACAAACAAGAATATGGAAAAGATTAAGGGTTGAGGTACATCTGTCGGCACGGAATCATCATTCTTCGTCGCCTTATTCTTTTCGACGCTTAGAATCACCATTTGCCAAAGCGGGAATGCTACGGCACGTGGCGGAATCTGATTTACTAGCTACTGATTACGACAATGACAAGCAAGGATCTAAAAAAGATTAAGGGTTCTAGTTCAACCCTTAATTTTTTTACTTTTTGTTTTGTACTTTTTGTGACATATTACTGGGATTTTTTTATTTTTCTGATAACTATTATAACTTGGCCTATCACGGGTTTACGGCTTGACGTCGATTTACGGGACACCCGGAATATACAAACTATAAGACTACGGGATATACAAAAGAAATACCTATATTAATTAATATTATAAATGCGAAAGTTTGGACGTATAAATGGGTGGATAGATTTTTGTTACGCAATCACACAAAAACGGCTGAACCGATTTGGATGAATTTTAGTATACATATAGGTGATGACCTGGAATAACACATGGGCTACTTTGTATCTCGGAAAAGTTAGGTGATCCCGCGGGATTCGCCAAAAACTTTACAATACAGCGGACTGCACGTTGCAGCTAGTAATCCATAAATAAACAATTTACATATTATTAATAGTTGCTGGGATAGTGAAAATTATAAGTGATTAGCTCATACGACCTTAAACGGCAGTGATTTTAAAACACACATTCTTAGTCACTCGTGCGACTTTAAAAATCTTTTTTTTAATAATTTTTTTAAGGGTCGGCAATACACATTTAATAGATTCAGGCGTTACTTTGCGGAAATCCATAATTTAAAGAAGCAAAGAACCATAGTTCTATGGTATTCAATTTGCAAATTTTCCGCGAAATATTATATGGAACTGGTGTAATGCAACGGAAATGAAAGGTAGTACAGGCAGTCCTCATACTTACGGCATGTTAGGTTCCCGAAATTCGCGACGTAAATCGAAACGACGTAAGTCGAGGCATATTTTTTCATATGTTTACATGTAAAACTAGGGTTAGGTTCTACACGGACTCAAAATAAAAAATCTGCTTTATACATATGAGATATACATACTTTATTATCAAAAGTAAGATCTTAAAACAATTACACTGGTCTACAGTGGTTTTGTTGCCTTAGATATAAGATTGATTTTGGGTGTATTTATACTCACAATTCATGAAATTATCAATCGTTTTGTAAGATTTGCTCTCGTTTTCTTTTAAATATTTATTTTTAATTAATTTTTGTTGTCCCTGAACTAACTAAACAAAATCAGCGGTATGTGCGGGGTAATCCCCGCTCGCGGACACCGCGCCACGTCGGCCCCACGGACATTGTCCGCGCAACAAGTGAATTCTCCTATGCCAGAAATCAAAATAATTGACGTATGCTTGAGGAATAATGTCAAAACATTGTCCGACGTAACTTGAAACCAAGGATTTAAAACGTTATGATTTCGATATATTTGCGTCGTTGTGATTGGTTATGGTATATGATATTATGACGTTGTCTTCTAGCGCTAGTTGACGAACCAATCACGAAACAGCATGAAACGCAGGGAACCAATCACGAAACAGCAAAAATATCTAAATTATAACGTTATAAATCCTTGCTTGAAACAACGTAAATCGAAACGACGAAGTCGAGGACTGCCTGTATAAGGAATAGGGCAAACTTATCCAAGGTCTGAAATTTCAGAAGACCACAGCGGCACAGTAGATCACCCACTTCCACACCTTCTTCCACGTCAGAAGCAAAGGCAGTAACACACAAATTATAAAAATAGGATAAAAAATAATCAAAACATTCGGCATTTTCAGTTTATTTGAACAATGCGCTCCACAAGTCTTATATTTAACAGAGCAGTATAAATAAATCACATTGACCCCTTCTCCTGTGGGGTGTCGTCGCTTAAAGCGCCATCTTGCGCCCTTCAATAGATATTTCAACAGCTCGCCTTGTCCCGCCTTTCATTCTCTTCTGATCCATGAATTTTTTCATTTGCTTTTCATATCGTGTCATTTTCTTTTTGCTTACCTGTAAATTATTAATAGTTTATTAAATCTTCGTCTGCTTTTTACAATCTATCTGACAAAAAATCTGATTAAAAATGAGATTCGACTAAAACAACGAAGCAGACATTTGGTTACGAACAGTAACATTTTTACGAGACGTTAAACTTTTTCTATAATTTATGTCAAAATTACCCAATGTCCAAAGTCCATACAACTTGAAAACAACTGGAACGCCTCATTATTATTTTTTTCATATTCTGTATATTTAGGTGGTAACTCCCCTACATGTTAAGTGGGGGGTCTTAATTTCGATTGAGGGACGATTCGTTTGTAAAATATTAAACTTTTAAGTGCTAATTTTTGTTAGAGCCTAGTGCCCCCCCCCCCCTCCCCCTTCTGCAGGCTAAACGGTTGGATATAGGGTGGGAAAAAATCATGTAGTAGTAAATATAATGAAGTTAGAATCATGGCTCAGAGGTTTACAAGTTTATGAATAAAGGCCGACCAACTTATAAAATGTACTTAGAAATATATATATATATATATATATATATATATATATATATATATATATATATATATATATATATATATATATATATATATATATATATATATATATATATATATATATATATGTATTTGTTATTGACGTCGAATACCTTAAATTTTATTATTGTTATGTATATAGGCAATGGTTTCTCTTTCCATCACGAGAGCCATCTGCTTGTTTGCTATCTTACAACATTTAAAAATACTTAAATTGGCTGAAATACTTCTAAGTGCTATCTATACTCAGAATTATAATTCAATACCACATTTGACATTAGCTACTGTCATTTTGTAAAACAATGATACCACATATAATAGTGTAGTGATGAACACAAAAATCGATAAACAAACGCGATTTATGTTTATGTAATTATAATATCGATTTATGTTTATGTAAGTATAATATTGGTGAGCCAATTAAAGACTAAATCATTGATTTTTTTTAAGTAAATACATAATTATTCATAATAATTATTTATTAATTAGTAACCACTGCTTTATTTTATAAAAAGTTAATATTTTTGTTTTTTACATTAAAAACAAAACTTATAATAAAAGAGCCGAGATAGATAGTTTTCTGTATTGGCAACCCGTGCGCGCTCGTGCAGCTATCGCCATTTTGTTTATCTTGTCATTCGGCTTCATTCTCCCAGTATGACTGCACGAATATCTTGTTTCATTGCGAATCGATATTTTGTTATTTTGTTGGGTTTTAAAGTTTTCTTACTTTATGTTTGTTGTTACGTTTTTTGTGAACTTTGAGTGAATCTATTTGTTTTGGTTTTCCATTAAAATGGATCCTCAGCCAAGTACATCACAAAAAGGCGTGATGTTTTCTTGTCCCCAAAAAAAACGTCCACGAAAAGCTTTCACTGTTACTGAAAACGTAATGATCCGCAACGCCTATAAGTACGTGGAAAATTAATTTCTGCGCAATTGAGGCCTTTAAAGTTGTGGAAGAAAATAATTTTTGAGCAAAGTTGCAGACATATTGGGAATAACCTCACGCTCTGTTTGTAACGTTTTGAAAGAAGTAAATAAAGGTGCGCCGCCAACTCCTCCTAAAAAAACTGGACCAAACCGAAGTTTCCAAAATAAAATTGATGAATTTACATTCTCCGCAATAAGAAAAATTGTTCATGAGTTCTTTTACCGAAATGAACCTCCAACCATTGCAAAGGTTAGTCAATCAGTCAGACAATATTATTTTATACCTACATCTTTTATATATAATGATTCCAAACTATTATACAATTTACTATTTTAGATTTTACAAGTGATGAACGATGATCCAGAAATGCCTAAAGTTTCCAAAGACACCCTCAGAAAAATTATGAAGCATCTTAATTTTAAATTTATTGCATGATCACGCACACTTATTGATCTAAATGATATAATAACATGGCGCCAGCGTTACTTGCGATCATACGACAGTTGCGACGAGAAGGGAGACACATATATTATCAAGATAAAACTTGGGTTAACGCAGGTAGGGCTAACATTTTGAATTTATAAACATTTTACATTAAATTTAATAGTAATATTGAATGTTCATATACTATATTTATTTTTAGGTCATACTGTAAAAAAACAACTTTGGTGGACAAGAGTCACATCATCTCAGCAAGCGTTTTTGGAGGGACTGACCATTGGATTAAAAAATCCATCTGGAAAAGGCAAACGTCTCATAATTAGCCATATAGGTAGTGAAGAAGGCTTCCTGGAAGAGGGGCTCATGATTTTTTAAGCAAAGAAAATTTGTGAAGATTACTATGATGAGACGAATGCAGTTTGTTTTGAGGACTGGTTCGCTGGAGTCTTACCAAAATTAAGAGCAAACTCAATTGTGGTGATGGATAATGCACCTTACCACTCCCGAAAATTGGAAACGGCACCAAACATGTGCTGGAAAAAAGCTGCCATTCAAGACTGGCTCTAAAATAAAAATATTCATTACGAACCAGATATGGTTAAAGCTACGCTTTTAGAACTGATTCCACATAACGAGTCTTTTAATAAGTACGCTGTAGGCGAAATAGTAGCACAATATGGGATCACGGTTTTAAGACTGCCTCCTTACCATTGCGAGCTGAACCATATCAAATTGATATGGGCGCAGCTAAAGGGGCATGAAGCTCAAAATAATAAAACCTTCAAAATGACAGACGTGAGAAATTTATTTGAAGAAGGCATTAAAAAAATTACGGCTACCAAATGGTCTAAATGCGTATTCCATGTTGTCAAAGAAGAGGAAAAAATGAGTAGGCTAGATATGTTAATTGAAAACATCACAGACACATTTATAATAAATGCTACAGAAAGTGATAACGATAACGATGACTGCAACGATTTATAAAATAAAATATTACCATAATACATCTATTTGTTTTATTTCTCATGTTCCTTCATGATCACATTTTTTATTTATTTCACACACAATTATTAAAGAAAACTATCATGTCCTTAATAAAATTAATCGTCGTAACTAAATTATCCGTTCAGAAATATTTAATTTCCTGATATCGTTAGTTTCTATTAAAGTAGTAGTTGTTTAGATATACGAGAGGAATCGATCCGGAAATATTCCATTTCCGTATCGAATAATTTCGCAACGTCACTATTTAGTACTTGTCATAACGTTGCAACACTGAAATTGTCAGATCTGGAATCGAATTAGAATTCCGAGTATAGGTGGTTAAGTTCAGAGTGCTAAGTGTGAGTTTTTCTTTTCGCATTCGATCGTGAGCGCGTTTGGAGTTTAGTAGGAATTTGTATGTGATTTGTACAGCGCCACCTAGTGGTAAACGTGAGAAACCAGGTTACCACTAGGTGGCGCTGTACAAATCACATACAAATTCCTAGTAAACTCGAAACTTGCTCACGATCGAATGCGAAAAGAAAAACTCACACTTAGCACTCTGAATTGTCTCGCCCGGGTCAGGTACTAACGCCTTACCTATTCCTGCCGCAATAGCGTCAGTTCCTGTCGCTGTCGTGTTCCGATTTGGAGGGTAAGGTAGCCGGTAAACTTATACATGTGGCATTAGACCTCGCCAAGATAGCAACGCACCATTAAAATCTTTGGTATCTATAGGCGATGGTTGAGTCTTTCCATCAGGATACCCATCTGCTCGTTTACTATCTTATGATATAAAAAAAAGTGCCAGACACAGACAGGGCTTAGGGCATGTTAACCGGTTAATTTTTAAACCTTGATCACCGCAAATACATAAGAAGCGTTTTGCAAAGGTTTGACTCTATGTTAACCTCAAAAATACCGGTTTTATTATGGAGATAAATTATAAGAGATTTGAATCAATAAACCAGAAGTTTTCAAACAAATTCTTTGATGTTGTAGCGGTTCAAGCAATCTACAAACGCTACTAGAAAAAAAAATGGAATTCAAAATAAAATCCTGAATCGCATTATCACAATCATTTATCTTGAACACACTATATACAAATTTCAACGCTTCTGAAATGGATTTCGGTCCCCAGGCAGTACACCTTGCCTGACTGGGAAGATCTTACTTTTCCCCTTCATTGTCCTTGTGTGACGTCATCAACCTCTACAGTTATGACGTCATCTGACAAGTTGGCCCGCTGGTGCCATCACTATGACCCTTCAGCGGTACGCACCAGTGGCGCTGCGATATTATTGGATCCCAATTTTAGTCCGCACTGTGTCTGTGTTCTGAGTTTTGGTTTAAACCGTTTAGTCTATCGCTATAATCTCAGAAACGCTCCGAGCGAAACCTCTCATAAAAACCAATAAAAACATTTATTAATTGGAATTTTTAAGACGGTTTCAAGGCCTACTCCCACAGAACTGCAAGTTTTTTCATTTTTTTATTAAATCAAACATAACGAAAGAAATAACGACACGTAAGAGACAAATGCATAAATTTATAGGATTTCGCCTGCGAGAGATTAAGATAGAATTCATTATACATTCGTTTTATTCGGATCACTCGCTTTCATTTTATAGTGAACTGTGGTAATTGGTGACGTGGCCAAAATATCACATAGTATGGTACCATTATTGGTACGAGTGCCAATGGTTGGCTACCCCTATATTATGTCATAATAATAAAATAATACTTATAATAAAAATAATAACTAAAGTAAAAAATTAAAAATGACTGAAATGGGGTAGTTTAGTAATTTTGTATTTTTTTTTACTTTATTTGTATTAAAATAATATATATAAATAAAATAAATATAATAAAAAAATCATATTCAACAATTTAAGATGATTTCCACGATTATCAACTAAAAAAAATTTTGGAAACTTTTTTTTGGAATTTTGGAAAATTTTGGAACTACGTTATTTGGTTATTTACTTAAAAAACGAGTGGGTTACCTCAAAATATTGAGTATATTTTTTTGTTGAAATTGTTTCTTTTTTTATAAGGTACAAATTCGGACTCCATGTTAAGAAAATAAAATAAAAATTCGACCCGCCCTAGTGAGTAGTATGGTGTACACAGCCTAGATATGTCAAACTTGTAGATAGACTTGTACCGTGTTAGTATGTGCGTATGGGAGGTGGGCGGTACACGGTACTGGATATATCAACCTCGCAGGGACCGTACGTGTGTGTGTGTGTGTGTGTGTGTGTGTGTGTGTGTGTGTGTGTGTGTGTGTGTGTGTGTGTGTGTGTGTATGTGTGTGTGTGTGCGTGTATGTGTGTGTGTGTGTGTGTGCGTGTGTATTTGTATGTGTTTGTGTGGCGGCACATACCCTGGACATGTCGACCTCGCAGGTGGACTTGGGCCTCACGACGTAGTCCTTGGTGCTGGGCATGGGCACGCGCGCGCGCGGCACCCAGCCGGGCTCGCCGGGCCGCGCGGCGCGCTCCCCGCCGCCCTCGACGCGCGCGCGCTTGCCGCCCCGCCCCTCCCCGCCCCCGCTACCGCCCGCTTCCTCTGACTTGCGCCGCGATCCTGCCATAGCTTCGTCACGGGCTTGCCTCTCCTCGCGGGTCATTGCTGCATTCATAAAACGTATTTCAGATTTCAATCCTTGAATAAATTTGCCACAATCCTTACACTACCTTTTGTTTCAGTTGCGTCATAGCAGTTTTACGTAAGAATTCGCGGACATTTTTAAATTAGATACTTCAATTTCGTCATTGAATCCTTACAGCCAGTATTGGAATTCTGGGAGTCAAAATATAGAACAACGTTCAGTTCCGCGGTCATTTGGGAAGAAAGGCTATATATCATAAGATAGCAAACAAGCAGACGAGTCTTCTGACGGAGTCAACCGCCTTTAGATCGCCTATAGACACCAAAGACAATAACGGTGCGTTGCTATCTATGGCGAGGTCTAACGCCATATGCATAAGTTTACCGGCTACCTTACCCTCCAAACCGGAACACGACAGTGTCAAGCACACTTTCACGTAAGAACTCGCGGAAATTTTGCAAATTAGATACCTCAATTTCATCATTAAACCCTTATACAGGCTATATCATAAGATAGCAAACAAGTGGATGGATCTTCTGACGGAGTCAAACATCGCCTATAGACACCAAAGATAATAATGGTGCTATCTATGGCGAGGTCTAACGCTATATGCATAAGTTTATCGGTTATCTTACTCTTCAAACCGGAACACGAGTGTCAAGCACTAATGCTATTGCGGCAGGAATAGGTAAAGCGGTGGTATCACATCTCTACCACCTAGTAGCCACGATGGTAGTGACTTGCTTAGCCAGTCAGTCGCCTTTTACGACCTGACTGGCAGAACGGCAGTTGGCCTATTCTTCAAAGACCAACCAACCTTCAAGGACCAATTCAGGGAGGATATATATAAAATATATAAAAAAATATAGACTTTACACCCATGTAACCATTACCATGTTAAATGTATGGATTATCAGGGCGAGCGAAGCGAGCCCTACACTAGGCCACTTTCTATGCACTTTTGTGGTACATTTTACTGAAAAAATATCGCATTTTTAGGTTTGAGCTTCGACGTCGTAGTTTATATTCATGTCTAGATTTGTTATCTACCACAAAAATACCATTTTATAAAAATAAAAAAATAGAAGGTACAATGTGTATTAGAATCTTATTACTACTAACGCCATCTCTTATTAAATTAACGAGTTAAAAATGATAGAAGATACATTTTCTATTAGAATTTTTGAACTTATTAAGAGACTACCTACTTCATGAATTGTTTCTTCATATTTGACTGACGGCGTGCGGTTATCGTGCCCTCGTATAAAGGCGAGGTTCAAGTATAAACTGCAATAGCTATAGGGCCATCAGTTTAATCAGTTTGGCATCGAAGGTGTATGATAAAATCATTGAAAGGAGAATGCAAGGGAAGTTCGAAGTAATATTGTGGGAGGTACAAGGAGAATTTAGGTCTAGAGCAGGGATGTTTGCTGGGAACAGAGTAAATAGAGCGTTCGAGAGTTTTACAATAGGCTTATTGAGAAACCTGAAACAGTACAGATGTATTAATTGATTTATATTGTATTGAGATCAATTCCCAATCTCAGCCCAAGGGCGAGGGTAAAAAGCTAAAAAAAGGTATATTTACGCCCGTATCCCCGAAGAGGTAGGCATCGAGAGGTAGACAACGTGTGCATCCACGGTTAGCTGAAGATACTTAAGTCCCACAATGTGATAGGTGGTCAGCCTATCGCCAGTAGGGCACTTTTCCAATCCCGGGCAAAGTTGTTTTATCAGAAACTGAAAAAACACATTTTTTCATTTGCCTGACTCTGGAATCGAACTCCGAGGGTTTCTCTGAGAGAAAAATTCGAAAAATGTATTCGTTGAGTATCTACCGTCAATTCTTCGTGCCTGCGTAGTCCAAAAATTTTGAAGGTTTATTTAAATAAAACATTTTTTGATTTTGATTTCGTAAATCGACGTAAAACCAGGAACTTCCTGATTTTAGAAAAAAAAAAACAATTATTTCAGCAAAATGTCAAAAATGTGTTTTTTATAAGATCAACCTTTATTTTTAATACATATTTTTCCTTGAAAATACCAACAAACAAAAACCAAATATTCCTAGTCCAAAGCCCGACGACGCGGGCCTTTGATGCGAATGTAATGTTTAGGTGAAAATACGCTGAGTTTTTTAGGTTAGATAATTATAAATAAAGTCCATACATTAAAAGATGTAATTCTCATAAAAATACTTTTATAACAATATTACTAGATAGTATAACTTTGCGAGCCCTTACAAAGCTCTGCTTTTTGCTAGTTTATTATAAGGCTGTAAGAAATTTCATAATCATTACATAGTATAAAACAAAGTCGCTTTCTCTGTCTGTCCCTATGTATGCTTAAATCTTTAAAACTACGCAAGGGATTTTGATGCGGTTTCTTTTAATAGATAGATTTATTCTTGAATAAGGTTTAAGTATACAAACCTTTCCGATATTCCCACGGGAACAAAAGCTACGCGGGTGAAACCGCGGGCAGGTCGCTAGTATAGTATAAATAAGAATCTTACCTTTAAAATCTGTGGAGAGGTTAAAAATAGGTCTCGCCCATTCGGAAATTAAGCGGCCGGCTCGCTCACGATTCGCTTTCGTCTCTTTGGGATGTTTGTACAGATACATCACCGCTTTGCCGATGCCTGACTGCTTCAAAAGCGACTTGTCGATAGATGGGAACTGTGAACACAAAATCAACACGTATGAGTACATCGTTTACATTTCATTAAATGGCTTCGTAAGTCTATATTAATGAGAAAAATAAGACCAATCCCCCATTTATACTACTAATAAATTTAACTCTGTTTCATGATATTATTTATGTTTATGATTTTAGAGTTCCATATTCTACTAGGAAGGCTTTTCTTTTCGCCATGTCCATCTGACCTATTTCAGCTCAGGTTTACCTCAGGAGCTATTATTTAACTGTAACTCTAACTCGCCGTGCTGGTCCCGGCCTCCTTTGAAGAATAGGCCAACTGCCGTTCTGCCAGGCAGGTCGTAAAAGGCGACTGATTGGCTATACGAGTCACTACCATCGTGGCTACTAGGTGGTAGAGTTCTACATTGTCTCGCCCGGGTCTGGTACCACCGCCTTACCTATTCCTGCCGCAATAGCGTCAGTGCTTGACGCTGTCGTGTTCCGGTTTGGAGGGTAAGGTAGCCGGTAAACTTATGCATGTGGCATTAGACCTCGCCACAAGATAGCAACGCACCATTAACATCTTTGGTGTCTATAGGCGATGGTTGACTCTTTCCATCAGGAGACCCATCTGCTTGTTTGCTATCTAATTATATAAAAAAAATAACAATAAATGGATTAAATATTATAAATAGGTGTGCTTATCTCTATAAGAGATCTCTTCCAACAAAACCTGTACAAGGAACGTGTTGGAGAAAGATTATAAAAAAGCTACTGAGCGTCCATTAGAGTTTATCTCATGCAAACATAAGTACTCACGCACAACAAATAATACACACACACACGCACGCACGCACGCGCACACGCGCACATCACACGCACACGCACACACACACATATACACACAAAACATATTGTCGTCATGGTGAAAATAGTCGGAAAGGCAGAATAGGACCTCAAAACGCGGAGATCTGGTGATAACTCGATTTTCGAGAATCGGGGCAAAACGTAGCGGGAAGTTAAAAATATTTTTCAAGATTTATGTAACCACTTTGTCCCCGTAACAAATATTTATATGCATGCATCAGCATGCTACAGCTATCTAGTACTAAGGATCTCTGCACTAAACTGCGGACGAACGGACGAACATAGCGAAACTGTAAGGGTTCCTATTTTACTTTGAAACCCTAAAAATGTTACAATCCACCCTTATCCCAGACATCCCGGAAAGCAAAAAAATATGTATGCGTGAAATATTTACTATTCGTGTCCAATACGAGATATCCGTTTTCAGATATAAAATTATATGAAATATTTTTTTTTGATTACTGAAGTTCGGGGTATAACTAGTTAATTTTTACAATTTAGACATTTTGGAACCATTGGGCACCCCCCATAATAAAGTTATAACTTTTACATTTTAGAACCCTTGAACACCCCCCATAACAAAGCTATAGCTACGCCTATGGTTGCCAATATAGTAAAAAGTTGTTTAATTAATAATTTAATTCGTGTTTTTACTTATTGGATAGTTTAGGCTAAATATAAAAGATGGCGCTAGAAGTAGATTGAATCACAGTATCAAAATGTTAAATATTTTTAGCACAACTTGAATAATCTTTGTATAGGTTTATAATTTTGGTGTCTTGGTATTGTCTTCGTGTCGTAAAATAATTCTGAAATTAAATCGAATAGATAACAACATTTTGTCATACTTTGTACGCTGCAAACGTGTAAGCGTGGTGTCGTAAGGTCAATACTTAATACTTGTCTTTTATTGATATACAACATTAAAATTCGCTTGTTTGAATTTCGAAAATATTAAAATGTATATAGGGTAAACAGACAGTCATTGGACAATTAAGTAAATAAAATAGTTTGAAATTTTTTTTTCGTTCGACCATTTAGGTATCTTAGAAACTGTAGAGATATTTTGAAACTAGGTTAAATGATCGATCGTAAGAATCACTTAAAAATCTTACCTCTTGTGAATAGTTGAATAATATCAGTGTATTAAAAATATGAACAAAAAACACAGTTATTGGACAAAATTTATAATTATTGGACAGTCGGTAACAATTATTGGACAGTCGGTGAATATAATGAAATAATAGTGAAACAAGTAATAAAACGCCATAAAAACATTTATTTTAATACTATTAGTACACAAACTGCTTTTCTAATTTTTTCTACAAACTACAAATTTCAGAATTTTTCTTTTTGGTACATATCAAACAGCATCTTTGCCTCTAAGTCTTCGACGGTATTATTTGCTTCATTGTTAGAATGTTCCTCCTAGCTTATGTCATCCTCGTCATCATTATTGTTCACTTCACTGTAACAAACATGGCACACAAAAAGATCTATTGTTATGTCTTCTGGTACATGTTCTTGGTGTTTGTGAGGAACACATTTAATGTGAAATATCGAAGAGCACATATCACAACACAAACGATTGCTCGTTTTCGTTGGTTTTGAACATATTTTGCAGGTATTTGTACTTTCCTTCATTTTCTTTCTACCTGAATTTACATTATTATCTTTTTCATTTTGTTTTTTGAAGTGAAAACTTCTTTAGGCGCGTTGAGCGTTTTGGTAGAGGGTAAAATCCTCGGTTCGCGTCACCGACATGCTAATGATAATAGTATACTATAGCTATGTTTTGCATATAGTTTTAATTACTCTCAACTTAATAGTTCCGTTTTCACTTCTATCGGCAGTCCCACGACTGCTACTGTTTTTTTTATTTTGTTTTCTTCTCTTACTCTCTTTCTTTCTTCTTTTATCTTCAGTGCTGATTCTTTTTTCTCTTTTTGTTCATTAAACATCGCTCTGTACTTATCTGATGTAATTGCGTATGGAAATCTAACTGAATTTCTTTTACCTTTTCTTTCAGGCGTTTTAGGCATTGTCAAATATGGCGAAAATTGACTGTTCGATATAATTTTGAATGCAGGACTTTTTTCAACTAAACTTACATTATTAGATACATTTTCTTTGCCTCTTTCTTGCAAAAAAGGAGTAAAATTTTCTTTAACTGGTGTACTAACCATTGGTATACATGGTTGATCTTGTGAAAATTGTTGTACAGAACATGCAGCATTTGATTCTATGGGAGAAAAGTTTAAATCAACTAGATCTGAAATTTGTATTAAATCATCATGTGGTATCCGCACTTGGACCTCTGGATCAATTTCAGGTGCTTGATGAGTAGTATCCTGTGCTAAAATGGATGTTTCAGGTACTGGTGAACGACGTCTTTCAAAACTAG
Source organism: Apodemia mormo (assembly GCA_036924255.1). Classification (NCBI taxonomy): domain Eukaryota; kingdom Metazoa; phylum Arthropoda; class Insecta; order Lepidoptera; family Riodinidae; genus Apodemia; species Apodemia mormo. Next base: position 28,972 of record JAUPFN010000058.1, read on the forward strand.
AAAATGATGACGTGAATGCGTTGTAAATACTATGTAAAATTTGGAAATCTTCATTAGTACTCTTTAAGTTTTTGTAAGTTTCCAACTGCGCCAATTTCGTTGATCCAACTATTTGACTGAATTGAGAAAATGTTAAAACACGCTCTTGATTTTGGTGGTTCTTAGTCTGATTATGCTTATTGCTGCCCAAACATTTGTCGTAATCAATCGCATCAGGATTAAAAGGTATCAAACCACAGGCTTTGAATCCGTTGATCAAAGTTTCAGGTTTTATAGATTTTTTAAGAGCTTCATCAAAGATACCAGCAAAATTCATCTTTGTTATTGATTCACCTGGATTATTCATAAGCCAGGTCCTTGCTGTATCTTTCCATGCTGCCTTAACGTGAGATTGGGTCTGTAGGACACTGGACTTGTATTTATTATATAAATGGCATATTACGTGTTTATGGTAATTTGTTTGATTCTTTAAGTCCTTCGCAACAAGTTTACGTAAAGTTATTATTCCTCTATTTGTATAACGCTAAAATACAATACCCTAGTGTACAACGTCAATCAAATAATATTGACTGTGGGTTATTTGCCATTTGTTTTGCTACTGCATTAGCATTAAGAGTAAATCTATCTCATATCAATTACATTGCTGAAGACATACGACATCATTTATTCTACATGCTATCACATAATACATTGGAGCTTTTTCCATCTACTAGTACAGCAAGAAAAGTTTCTGGCCGGCCACCTGCAAATTTGTTCTAAAATATACGAACTAACAATCAAAAATTCATTAAAGAAGCGAACAAGAAAAGTAACAAAAGGTATCAAAAGAGACAGACTCAAATAATTGGAAGTCCAACATGATACACAACAAGTTGAAAGTCCAACATTTACAGAGGAACTTCGGGAAATCGAAAGTCTAACAGTAACATATGTTAATCATAAAGACCCCATTAAGTATTGATATTCTTGAGTCATGTAAAGAGCCATTAAATGCAAGTGCGAACGTCTCTTGGTCTGCGGACAATAACGAAAATATTTTGGAAAAAACCGACTTTCGATGGATCGGCTCGTAACACGTGGCTTGGATTCGTGACAGTACACAGACCAGCGTCCATACTGGGCCAGGCTAGTATATCGTAATTCCACCCGAACGTACAAGATTTAATTTTAATTATTATCAAACAAGGCAAAATGCAACTCGACGGCCTGTCAATTCACTCAACAGATTATCGGCGTAAGACAGGCAGAGCAAGAACGCAACATACAAGCTCACCGCACTGCTCAAAAAAGCCCTATCTTTCGTGATGTCGAGTAATAGCGTAACACACAGGCCTAACCCGTTATTCGAAAAAACCCTGACTTTCGTAATGCCGAGCAACAGCGCAACACGCAAGATCGTCGCACTGCTCGAGAAAACTCTTGTCTTCCGTGATGTCGAGCAACAGCGTAACAATGTAACAGCGTAACAGCGAGCAACAGCGTAACAGCGTAACACGCATGCTCACCGCATTGCTTGAGAAAACCCTGACGTTCGGGATGTCGAGCAACTGCGAAACACACAAGCTCACCGTATTGCTCGAGAAAACCCTGACTTTCGGTATGTCTAGCAACAGCATAACAGCAGACTCACCGCATTGCTCGAGAAAACCCTGACTTTCGGGATGTCGAGCAACAGCGTAATACGCAGGCTCACTGTATTGCTCGAGAAAACCCTGACTTTCGGGATGTCGAGCAACAGCGTAATACGCAGGCTCACTGTATTGCTCAAGAAAACCCTGACTTTCGGGATGCCGAGCAACAACGTGCCGATGCCCGCCAAGACGTGTATTATTTATAAATTGAAGGAGCTAGAAACAGTAGGGCTCCTCAGTTGGCGCGCTCTATTTCTATTCATGGTTGGGAAAATATTATTTAAAAAATATTTTACTAACATAAGAGAAGGATACAATCATCCTTGTTCATATTGTGGCAGATCATGGCACAAAAATTCTGTAAGAAAACTAACAAAACATGTCATTTCAACAAAATGTAATGAAATCTTAGTGTCAAATGTATTTTATTTGAACCCTTTAGATGATTATGCAGAGTTTTGTTGTACATGTACTAAATATATTTCTCAAGGGCGAATACCGCAACTAGCAATAGCAAATGGATTAAAGTTCCTAGACATCCCGGATGTTCTGAAAGAGCTGACTCCAATGGAGGAAGTTGGTTAGTCCCGCCATGTATTCTTGAAAATAATTCGTAAAAGTCAAGGATTGGGATATCGTAAACTGTGTTATCGACATGGTCGATAAGAGCGGGTCCGTCCAGAAATAATACGGCAAGTTGCAGAATACTTAGTGACGTGTGATTTATTTTGTACTAGTACTTCGTACGGTGTAAAATAAGTCAAAGTCAAAACATTTTTATTCAAATTATCCTTTACAGGCACTTTTGACGAGTCAACATTTTTTGAGTTACTACCGGATCGGAAACGCGGCCACACACTGAGAAGACCTGGCGGAAGAAACTCAGCGGGCTTGTCTTTTAGAAGATTCTTGGACAAATAGCGAACCTGAAGAGACCATCGAATGCACACATGAATTATCCAACGAAGAGGAGATGAGATTCTTGTTGTTAATCCTGGAGGCCAAGAAACTCTATTAGACAAGAATCAAGACGTTACGATAGTAATGGCCCCAGGAGAGGGTGAAAGACCAATGTCGTTGCTGTTTGATCAGCCCCTGAAAGAGCTTGCATTTATAAAAGTGTATTTTGTGGTTTTGAGCGGAAATACCTTATCAACTCAACTCATTCCGAGATCACAAGATCAGAAATCTCCAGATATGATCGGCGTGCTGTTAGATCTGATTACCTGTTCACTGCATTAAAAAACAGCAAACTATTGCCGTAAAAAACAGTATTACAACATGTTTACGTAAAAATACTGTCAAAGGAGCTCCTGTGCTTGCATGCACACATGAAAGTTCTACGTACGTAACGAAAATGGAATTAAATCGAAAAGATTTTAGAGCGATGATTTTTTATGATTTTAAAAGTTCTCTTTCTCCGCAAGACTGTGCCGCTCGTCTTCAAATTGCTTTTGGGAGAGAAGCACCTTGTTTGAGCACCGTGAGGCGATGGTTTGCTGAATTTGGGAGAGGTCGAGATTCTTTACATGACGAATTTCGTGAAGGGCGGTCTTCAACTGCCGTCAACGAAAATAATGTGGCTACTGTTAAGCGGTTAATTGAAGAAAACCCCCGGATTACCTATGAGACAATTCGAGGAGTATTGGGGATTGGTATGAGCCAAATTCAGAAAATTTTACACGAAGAATTGAAAGTTCGGAAACTTTGTTGTCGTTGGATCCCTCATGAACTGACAGCGGAGCAGAAGCGGGCTCGCGTGGAATGGTGCTCACAGATGCTACCGAAGTACGACCACAGACATTCTAATGCTGTTTATGACATTGTCACAGGAGACGAAACGTGGATTTATTGTTTTGAACCAGAAAAAAACAGCAATCTTGTGAATGGATGTTTGAAAATGAGAATAGGCTAACAAAAGTGAGACAGGTGAGAAACGTTGGTAATAAAAATGATCAAGTTTTTTTTTTCTCAGCTGCGGGTCCCATCTGTATAATTCCACTTGAAGATCAAAAGAATATTAATGCCGAGTGGTATTCCACTATTTGTTTACCCAGGATGTTAGAAAAAGTTCGCGAAAGACGACCCAAAAGCCGCATTACTTTTTACTTTTACCAACTCCGAAGAGGCAGTGATAGCGTTCAATCAGCACGTAGAAAACATGCCTTCAGATATTCTGTGGTCCTCCTGTTTTAAAAAATGGTTCGATCGTATGAGAAAATGTTTAAAATGTAAAGTAGATTATTTTGAAAAGCAATAAACACAATATTTTGGTTATAACATGTTGTTTTTTAAGTTACGCAAAACTTATAGTGTGACCTACGTATTTCCGCTCAAGAGGCCATCTACATTCTCACTGGTATACCGTTATCACGAGCTAGCGAAGCCAAAATGTACATAAATACACTGTTTGCCACAAGAACGAGTTCATATTCTTAAAAGTTATCATGAATTACAAATGCTTGCTCCTGATTCATTAGATGTATTTCAAAAAGGTTTTATTGTATATTACTCAAAATGAATCATTAGGAAACATAGGTCTCTCATTTTGTAGCATATTACACATTTTTATGATGATTCTCAGTCTTTTTTAATGATTCTCAGATAGTTGACAATTCTCAGAATGTTGACGAATATGAGGGAAACTGGATTGATTTCCTTGTTAGATAATTTAGGATATATACGAAAAAGAAAAAGAACTAAGCCACGAGTAATACCATTTCGCCGGTATAGTTACATTGATGACCTAAACAATTTCTACAGGGAACAATTAATGCTCTATATCCCGTGGCGAAACGAAGAAGAAGAACTACTTAATCCCAACGTAAATAATATAAATATATTTGATGAACGTAAAGAGATAATAAAGGCAGAAAGTGAATTCAATAAGCTGGGTGATGCTGAAATGTTTAAGAGATTGTTAACAGAAATAAGGAATGTAGAGTTAATAGGCGAAGAAGATGTGCAAGGGAGAGGAGTCAATGAGGATGCATTTGCAGGATATGAATTTGAAACTCAAAGTGGAGATGTGGAAGAGGACTTGATTCCTTGTGGAAATCCAGGACCTCAGTTGTATGGTGACCTATCTTCTTTTATTACTCAATCACCTCAGTTGTTAGAACAAGCTTTCTTGGAACTTACTAGAACATTGAATGTTGTTCAAAGAGACGCATTGCTTCATATTTATCAACACTTTTCGTTAGCCTCGCCATCCCCATTTTATTTTTTTATCAGTGGTGTGACTGGTGGTGGTTTGATAAAGGTGATATATCAATGCTTGACACTCTTATTTAACAGAGAACCGAACTATTCTGCACAAAATTTAAAATAATTTGTAAAACAACAGGTGGTCAACTATTACTTGTAAAGCCTTCTAAGCCATGATAGTTTTCCTTTTAACTTCATTATATTTACTAATACCATGATTTTTTTTCCCTGCAGAGGGGGGGGGGGAAGGGGGGCACTTCACTCTAACAAAAATTAGCACTTTAAAGCATTAAGCTTTTTTTAAAAACGAGTCCCTTAATCGAAAACTTGTTTGTACAAAGCCATAATATTTTTTAAAAACCTATTTAACTATACCCCACACGATGGGGTATGTGAGAAAAAAATTAACATCCCCACTTTACATGTAGGGGAGCTTCCCTAAAAAAAAATAATTTTCAACATTTTATGTTACCGCTTTGTCCACCTGCCTAATATGTATATTTGTGCCAAATTACAGCTTTCTAGTAATAAGGATCTCTGAGCTATTGTGCATGCGGACGGATGGACGGACGGACAGACATGACGACACTATAAGGGTTCCAAATATATATAATATAATAAATAATATGTATTTAATATTGTTGAAATACATGTATTTAAAATGACAGTTTGACATGTATGTAATATGTATTTAATATTGTTGAAATATTGATAATTAATCTATTTAGGCGTCCAAATACGTGCACTAAAGTACGTTTACACAAATTTCGTAAGCGTATGTTTGTCCACGAATTTCTTGGAAACTAAAAGCCATATCGAGTGATTTTTTTATTTTAATTAGGTATATTCCAACTTAGGGAACAATCCAAATTTTATCAAAATCGATTCACCAGTTTTTCATAGACAGATATTTGAAGTCAGTTTTATTTTTGAAAGTACTTATCTGACAGGGTTTTCATAACTCACTGAATATCCTAATGTAAGAGGCAACCATCGCTTATAGTCAATAAAGATGTTAATGGTGCGTTGCCTTATTTGTAGCGGGGATCTACCGACTTTAAAGGTAATAGAGCTGAACTTATGCAAGTAGCATTCCCCATGTGTTGGCCCAGGTTTCTTAGAAGAATAGACCAACTGCCGTTCTATTAGGCAGGTGACCGATTGGCTATACATGTCAGTACTATCGAAACTATTGCCAGGTTTCCGCAATCTCTCGCCAGGGTATTTGGTACCACCGCCTTAGCTATTCCTGCCGCAATAACGTCAATGCTTGCCATTGACGTGTTCCGGTTTGGAAGGTAAGGTAGCCGTCAGTCTTTTACATGTGGCATTGCCATTCAACCACATGAATAGCAACACCCCATTAATATATTTGCTGTCTATAGGCGATGGTTTCTCTTTCTAACAGAAAAGCAATCTACTTGTTTGCTATTTCAGTGATAAATAAATAAATATTGATGGATAAAATACACGAATTGATCTAACCCCGAAATAAGCAAATTATTTGCTTGTGATATGGGTGTGCTGACCCGGCAAACTTTGTTTTGCCGTACATATTAGGAATCCATAGCGGACAAACAACGTGACACGTAATTTATATAAGTATACAGGACTGTCTTTCCAGGCAGCCGAAAGAACATTGAACTTTATATGGTGGTTAAGTAATTTTAAATTTTCTAATGTTCTTAATATTTTCTTTTATAAGATCCTTTTCTTTAATGGAATGTGCCAAGAACAAGAGAGAGCAAGAGGCATTATTTGCAAGAAGACAAATTAACATTTTGACGTAGGTCCTATACAAAGCATCTTAGTAGACCGACATCGATGTCAGGTCTTGATGTGTATAAGTTCGTTAAAAGATGCCTAGAACAGCGATGCTTCCCACCCTCTTTTAACATAAGATTAGCTTATTCCGATGAGACTGACATATTCGCTATATTCACATAAGTCCCTAATAAAAAAAAGAATAAAAAAAAGAACCTTCTCCTGACAGCTACAAATAGATACACCCATCCCAGAAATACGAATATCTATGCTCATCATACGTTTGTCCCCGTCGGGAATCAATTTATTTAATGATATAAAATAACAATAAAATAAATATAATGTTATCCATACATTCAGCTATCTCACACACCAAACTAACATAATAATGAAAATCATTGAGGCAGGACATTTAAAGCATCCAAATTCACTTAATATTACACTAATAATATGGTCTATTGCACTATCATTACTGAAACAGGATGTTTAAGACCAAATTTCAATTTTCAAGTAACCTTTTCTCACCGCAAACTAAATAGATTCACCATTAAAGGCCACGGTAAGGAGAACATCACCATCGTCTTATACTTACATCCATCAGAAGTTTGAGTATGCTCTCCCGAATGAGAAGACAGGGTAACGCTCTATTCGGCATTGGTGCTAGCCAGTCACACAGGACGTTCAGGACATTGTGCTCGAGGAACGCTAACTGCAAATCTTTCTTTATCAATTGTGACATGGCTGACTTCAGCATTGATACCTGGAATACGAAAATGACTACCTTTAGCATTTGTATAAATATAGAGCTGGCCATTTTGATCTCAAACATTTGGTGGATGGTTAGAAATTCTATTTTAGATCAAGTTAAGGTTTGTATATAGAGAGTATATAAAATCCTGTTTGATCATCAAAGCCATTTTTTGTAGCTTAATACGATTATATTGTCATTAATTTTTTTTTAAATTAATAGACAAAGAATGTTGAGAAGAGCATGTTGTTCTTAAAAACCATTTATACAAATAAAATTATTTCATTTTCAAACAACGATGGTGCTATTTTAATAGCAGGAATGACATTGTTACATTTTCCTGATACTTTATTTACAACTAATCTTATTTAGATATCGAGCATACATAATCTATACATATAATAAAATCGTAGGAAAGTCAAAACTGTACATTGAATATTTTACGAATACTTGGGGCGTGATATCAAAGCCAAAAATATAGTTTTTAGAATTTTTGTCTGTTTGTCTATATGTATGTCCGGGGTAAACTCAAAAAGTACTGCATGGATTTACTTCAAATGCATGAATATTACTAACAGGTCGGGTCAACATAAAGGCTACATATTATCACGCTATCACCTACGGGGAAGGAGCAGTGCGGAATAAATGAAGTCCGCGCGGACGAAGTCGCTAGCAACAGCTAGTGTAGTCAATAAATAAATGAGTTAATTGACGCATGGAGTCAAGAGATCTAAGCAATGTAGTCAATTCCTTTTCAATCAATCACACTCAATCTTATATGACATTTTTTAATTTTACCCATGGCAACACAGAATTAAACAAATGTAGTCCGAGTAGAAATACCAACACAAATATATATTTTTTTTTATATATTATAAGATAGCAAACAAGCAGATGGGTCTCCTGATGGAAAGAGTCAACCATCGCCTATAGACACCAAAGATGTTAATGGTGCGTTGCTATCTTGTGGCGAGGTCTAATACCACATGCATAAGTTTACCAGCTACCTACTCTCCAAACCGGAACACGACAGCGACAAGCGCTGACGCTATTGCGGCAGGAATAGGTAAGGCGGTGGTACCAGACCCGGGCGAGACAATGCAGAACTCTACCACCTAGTAGCCACGATGGTAGTGAATCGATAGCCAATCGGTCGCCTTTTACGACCTGCCTGGCAGAACGGCAGTTGGCCTATTCTACAAAGGAGGCCGGGACCAACACGGCGAAAAATTTTGAAAAAAAAAAATTTGCAACATTTCAGGGAAATAAAAGGATGGTGGTCATGGTCATTTTAAAATATGGTCATTTTAAAATACCATACTTTCATTCAACATTCAAGTGTCATCAGTGGCTTCAAGGTACTAGTTAACTTGTTTTTTATAATCAGAATAAGTTAAAATAATGCTAAACAGGCATTGCTTCAATTATCAAGGAAAAAAAATGTTTTGAAATTTTCACTTTACTACCTTTGGAGGGTGATTTTTACAAAATAAGGCCTATTACATGGTACGTTTTGTGTATTTTTCTGAAAGTTTAGAGTCCCGTGCAGTTTTTAAAAATACAATGGAACCATGGAACCAACTACTTAAATTTTTAACTTTAAATTGAAAAATTATGACTCATTTACTCATACGAAAATTCGTAACTTTCGATCAAAGTTTCAATAACTTTCGTTAGTGTTAAGGGGCTAATTATTTTACGCACAAAAGAACAATTCATGAGAATTACGTAAAAAATAAAAAAACCAAATAAAACCTTGTCAAAAGCTTAATAAAAAATAATTTTAAGTTAGTCCGGTAAAAAATTTTACCAAGTCTTAAAAAAAATTATTACTCGAAAACTACAAATAATCGCGGTACATACATGGGGGTGATTCTGGTACCCCTCATCACAACGCATCTAAATTATGACTTGGGACGTCACTCCTCCGGCCACCCTGTATAATCGAGTAAAGTACATTCTATCATGTAATAAGTTAGCACATTCCTTAGATAAAAAAAAAAGTATCTTCACGCCCATATCCCCGAAGGGGTAGGCAGAGGTACAACAAGTGCACCCACGATTAGCCGAAGATACTTGGTCCCACAATGTGATAGGTGGCAAGCCTATCGCCAACCGGGCACTTTCCAATCCCGGGCAACTTTGTGTTTCTCAGAAAACTGAAAAACACTTTTTTTATATGCCCGACCTGGGAATCGAACCCGGGACCTCATGTGGTCGACGCCAACGCTGGACCACTAGACCACAGAGGCGATATTCCTTAGATCTTCAGGTATATCGTGTAATTTTTGTAATTGTTATTTATCAATCAATACATAAAAACGTGATTAAACAAACCAGTTTTTTTCCCGTTTGTCTCGATGCCTCGCCTCAACGATAGCGCTAACCGGGACCAACGGCTTTACATGCTGATCCGAGGCACACTGTAGTAAAACACCGCCCGTCAGATTCCGAGCTACTACTAGGATTTTGGACCTCGAAAAAAACCTCACCAACAATTTTGCCCGACCCAGGGATCGAACCGGGACCTCATAATCTGAGTCGAATAGGCTAAGCCCTAGACCACGGGCAACCACGGAATTTAATTAATTTAAAAAAAATATGTTACCTTGCGTACAGCGGGTTGATTTCGTCTATTAAGATCCCGATCGTCATCCGCAGCTTGTCTCATCTGCTGTAACAAATGAGCTATCAGGTCATCGTTGTCATTAATTATGTCTATGTCTCGTCTTCGTCGCCGTCCACGTCTTTCATCTCGCTTTCGAGCTAACATCAACTCGAAGTCAGTCATTCCTCCCGCTTGCTCCATACTAGTTCGCTCTACTACTCCGTCATCATCCGAGGAATCTCCATCTTTCGCAGGGGCATCTTTATTTCCATCCTCTTCAACTGCCGCTTTTTCAACTACTTCACCTTCTCCCTCGTCATCTGATTGTAATCTAACAGTACGTCTCTTTTTTCCATCTTTACGAGCGGGAGAACCAGAACCCGACCGCGAACGCGATCTCGATCCAGATTTGGCGGAACCGGATCTAGACCGCGACCGAGATCTTGAACGTGATTTAGACCGTGAACGAGATTTCGATCTCGAGCGAGATTTTGAGCGCGATTTAGATCGTGATACGGATCGGGAACCAGAACGAGACCGTGATCTGGATTTGGAACGTGAGCGGGATTTAGATCGCGATCTGACTTTTGATCTTGACCGAGATTTTGAACGGGATTTCGATTTAGATCTCGACCGCGACTTAGAACGAGATTTTGATCGTGATCCAGATTTAGACCGAGATCGAGATTTAGAACGGGATTTAGAATGGGATTTGGAACGGGACTTTGAGCGCGATCCGAATCGTGATCTAGATTTACGAGAGCCAGATCTTGAACGCGAACGGCTGGCTCTATCAGCCTGGGCCGATTTCGGTCTTGACCCTGATCTAGAACGTGATTTTGATCGATTAGCTTTCCCATCGCCTTCTTCGTCCACTTCCATCTTTTCATTAGATTTACTTCTGCTTCTCCTTACGGGCGATTTACTTTTAGAAGAAGACCTGCTATGAGACTTGACCGATTTGCTTTTAGCATCAGTGGGTGATCTACTTCTTGACTTAGATTTTTTAGGGGATACTGATCTAGAATTGCTTTTCGATTTAGACCTAGATTTTATTTGTGAAAAACTTCTAGACCGACTTCTGGATTTAGATTTAGTATGCGAGACACTTCTTGAACGTGACCTAACGGAAGCACTGCGGGATCGATTTTTGTTTGAGGATACCTTGGAGGCCGCAGATCCACTTCTAGATCGAGATTTTCTAGAAGCACTTCTAGACTTGGCTGATCCACTTCGGGACCGATTGGACTTGGGAGAGCCACTCTTGGATCGATTAGATTTTAGGGATCCGCTTCGAGATCGATTAGATTTTGCAGAACCACTTCTAGATCGATTTGTTTTTGCAGATCCACTTCTAGATCGATTTGTTTTTGCAGATCCACTTCTAGAACGATTTGATCTTGGGGAGCCACTACGGGACCTATCAGACTTCGGCGACCCACTCCTAGATCGATTTGAGTTTGCGGACCCACTTCGGGATCTGTTGGACTTTGCCGATCCACTTCGAGATCTATTGGATTTAGCCGACTCACTTCGAGATCTATTAGATTTTGCCGATCCACTTCGAGATCTATTGGATTTAGCCGAACCACTCCTGGAGCGATCAGATTTAGGAGATGCGGAACGTGATGACGCTCGGGAACCACTTCGCGATGACGACTTAGAACGAGAACGCGACTTCGATCGAGAAACACTCCGTGAACGTGATCCTGATTTTGAGCGCACCGACCCGTCAACAGACATCTTTGATTCAGACTCCACCTGAAAAAGAAAAAAGTTATTTTGTTTATTTATTGTCTGATTTATTTTCGCGAAATAACAACATACAATTATGTATACACTCTTTTTAGATTTTCATATCTAATAAATTACTGTACACTATAACAGATAAAACTAATCAGAATTGCTGATAGTTTTGGTTCTATACAACTAGAAAGTAGTGTGCTATATTTTCTTCAAATTTAACACTTTTTACTAGAAAGTACCTAAACAAAAAAGAATCTATACAATTAGAAAGTTGTATAGAACCAAAACTTTCGTTCATTAGGACTAAAAAAATAAATCATAAGATTAAGTGTTTTTTTTTTTTATTATATTTATTCTACAATAGTAGGTATAATCGTTGCAGCTGGTTCTCCCAATAAAGATTACAAATTATATTATTACAAAATATATTTTAATCTGTTTGTAATATTATGGTTGCAAGTCAATGATACTAAGTATCTTCACGCCCATATCTGCGAAGAGTTAGGCAGAGGTACTCAGTGCAACCACGATTAGACGAAGATACTTAGTCGCGCTATGTTATAGGTGGATAGCCTATTGTCAACGGGGCAGTTATCCAATAACCCAGGCCATATTCTTTTTATCAGAAAACTGAAAACATACATTTTTTAATTGCCCGACCCGATAATCGAACCTGGGACCTTTTATTATTTATGAACCACTAGACCACAAAGGCGACATTAATACAAATAAAGTATCTTTTTTTTGTGCCTGACCCGGGACCTCATGTGGTCAACGCCAACGCTGGACCGCGAGACCACAGAGGCGACTAATAATACAAATAAATATATAAATAACATATAGCTGGAAAAATTACACAAATTAATACAACTAAATACCATATCTCAGATAATAGTGATCTTAAAAATGTATTTTAAAAATGTATCACCTATGTTCCCCTATTTATTTAATTATATTTTCAGTATTTTTAAATTCTGTGTCAACAATGTGTGCAGCGATGTGTTCTGAAGTTGTACCATTCAATAAATAAATAAACAATCTAACCCCAAAGTAAGCAAATTTGCGATATGGATGTATATATAGCTATAGCAGTATCTACAGCAAACAATATAAACACTACTTTCCATTCGTCCCATCCTTGCCACCAGATGGCAGGTATTCACACAATAAGATACCACCAGTTGGAAGAGAATGAAATTTATTTATCTATATACATTTTCTATACTAAATGAGGGTGGATTGAAAAATACTTGGCCTAAAACAGATCTATTCAATTCTAAAAATCAAATCTACCCACATTATTTAGTTCAGTTCAGAGTAGTTAATTGTGTGAGGTTCGAAACGTGTGCAATAATTTGTTGTGATTTTATAATTTTTTTAACAAAGCAATCGGACAAACCTTCTGCAAATGGAGCAAATCAAGCAGCATTCCGTCATTAAGTACCTCCATAAGAAGGGGCTATCACCGAAAGCCATCCATGATAATATGGTCAGTACATTAGGGGATTCTGATCTATCTTATTCATCCGTCCAAAAATGGATAGCAGAATTTAAGCATGGCAGAGAGAGTGTGAAAAATGAACCCCGATCTGGAAGGCCTTCGACGTCCACTACTGACAAAACTATTAAAAAAGTACTTGATTTAACTATGGGAAACTGCAGAATAAATAAAATTATAGGCATCTCTTATGAATGAAGTCAAAATATCATAGTCAACGAATTGGGTTTCCACAAAGTGTCTGTGAGGTGGGTTCTGCAACTGCTTTCAGTTGAACAAAAAAGGACACGATAATGGACTATTTTACATGACTGTTTGGAATTATTTGAAGCTGATGGAGATGATTTTTTGAATCGTTTTGTTACAATGGTTATTTGTTACAATTACAATGGTTTTGTTACGACAAAAACAAGAAACAAAACAACAATCAAAACAGTGGAGAAGACCTGGTTCACCACACCCCAAAAAGGCTAAGGCGCTTTTGTCGGCAAATAAGGTAATGGCTTCAGTATTCTGGGACTCGAAAGGTGTGATTATGATTGATTATCTTGAAAGACCTGGTCATAGTACCACTACGGCTCTACTAAAGATCATCAATGACTGCAGAGTGGCAATGGATGAGGCTCAGGTTACGGTGTTAGTCTTAATAGATTTTTCCAATGCTTTTAACGCTGTTGACCATGAGATTCTACTTGCGCTACTGAAGCTTGCTGGTTTTTCTTCAAATGTGAGGGATTGGTTTTCTTCTTATCTTCGGGGTCGTCAGCAGGCAGTACGTACTGGTAACATTTCTGACTGGTGTGATCTGTTTGCTGGTGTACCTCAAGGCATACTTTCTCCTTTATTATTTTCACTGTTTATTAATGCTGTCACTATTTCTTTAAAATGCCCTTACCACCTGTATGCAGATGACTTGCAACTTTATACTACCGCCAAAGTAACAGATCTAAATTTTGCTATAGATAGAATAAATGAGGATTTACTACATATTTTGAACTGGTCTCGTAATTTTGGGATTACTGTCAATACGACTAAGGTCAGGCTATTTTAATAGGCAGCACTCGGCGGGTTGCACAAGTGGATCTCAATCTTTTACCTCCTATCATGTTTAATAACACATCTATACCTCTCAGCCCACATGTCAAAGACCTGGGATTAACTATAGATAGCGCATTGACCTGGGTTCCACACATTACAGGAGTCTGTCAGAAGGTTAACCACACACTGAGAACCTTGTATAGGCACAAAAACTTTTTGCCTATTTCTACAAAAATTGCATTGGTTCAGACATTGGTACTGCCAATCATTGATTATGCCGATGTGTGTTACTCTGATCTCAGCCAAATTCTTCTTGACAAATTGGATCGACTTCTGAATAACTGTATTAGATTTATCTATGGCCTGCGCAAGTTCGATCATGTCTCACAGTATCGTGCTACTCTTAAGTGGTTACCTATACGTCAACGCAGAGATTTTAGAATGTTATGTACATTATTTTCTATATTACACGATCCGTCTGTTCCTGTGTACCTCAAGTCTCTTTTTACTTGGCAGAGTGATACACATAGTCGGAACCTACGGTCTCAAGAAAATTTGTCCTTGTATGTTCCGTTTTGTCGAACAGATTTTCTTTTACAATCTTTTTCCCATCGAGCTGTTCGTTTGTGGAATGCACTTCCTGAGGATATTAGAAAAGTTACATCAAAATTAGCATTTAAGAGACAGTTAAAATTATATTTCGATCTTTTATAAATCGAGTGATAACTTGTTTTTTGCTCATAGTTGTATGATGATTTTAATCATTTGTATTTATAAATATATGTATGAACATAATGTATGTATGTATATATTTATGTATATGTATTTAGTATATAGATATGTATATGTAAGTGTTATTTATCTATATTTTATGTATATATGTATTATGTATGTATGTATTATGTATGAATGTATTATGTATATATGTGTTGTATGTGTAATTCTTAAAATTTTTAAGTTAGTTTGTTATTTTGATCTCCTCTGATTTGTTTATACAAGTTAAGATTACTTTGTCTTTAAGTAAATTTAGATGCACCTGATAGAATGCCCTTAGGCGTTAAGTTTAACCTATGTACGTTTTTGTTGTGCATGAATATAAATAAATAAATAAATAAATAAAGGGGTCAGACTATAAACTCTGATTACTAATGTGTCTTACTACTTTGTTTACGAGAGCAAATCAATGAAAAACGTCCAGGAATGCTCAGAAGAAAAGTTCTGTTTCATCAAGATAACGCCCATGTTCATAAGTCTGTGCAATCAATGGCTGAAATCCACAATTGTGGCTTTGAACTATTACCGCATCCGCCTTATTCACCTGATCTGGCACCGTCAGACTGTTTTCTGTTCCCTAACCTATAAAAGTACTTGGGAGGTCAAAGATTTTCGACAAACGACAACGTCAATAGAGCAGTAGACTCATATTTTGACTCTAAAGAAGAATCATATTTTTTCAACGGTCTAAATGCTTTGGGAGATGGCAAAAGTGCATCCAACTTGATGGTGATTATATATTGTAAAATGTGATTATGTATGAAAAATAAAAATATAACTCATTTAGTATGTGTTTATTTTCTTGGTTAGGCCGAATACTTTTCAATCCACCCTCATATAACAGTGTCGTATCAATTTCGAAAATTTATCCAAAACCATCAAATTCTTTTACACATAATTTATTGAGGTCTTCCCATTTCCTTTATCTCCAGAACCTTGCATCAAATCTACACCAAATTAAATTGAGACCACACGAGAAATGGAAGGGTTCTAAACAAAAAAAGGATTTTTAAAACCAGTCCATAACTAAATTTTTGGTAGCAAGCAAAAAAAATGTTTTTTTTTTAATTTATTTTTTATATCATAAGATAGCAAACAAGCAAATGGGTCTCCTGATGGAAAGAGTCAACCATCGTCTAATGACACCAAAGGTGTTAATGGTGCGTTGCTATCTTGTGGCGAGGTCTAATGCCACATGCATAAATCTACCGGCTACCTTACCCTCCAAACCGGAACACGACAGTGACAAGCACTGACGTTATTGCGGCAGGAATAGGTAAGGCGGTGGTACCAGACCCGGGCGAGACAATGCAGAACTCTACCACCTAGTAGCCACGATGTTAGTGACTTGCATAGCCAATAAGTCGCCTTTTACGACATGCCTGGCAGAACGGCAGTTGGTCTATTCTTCAAAGGAGCCCGGAACCAACACGGGGGACTTTGCCAGCCAAATTGATAACAGAAGGTTATAATTTGGCTATATGTTTTGTTTTGCGTAGTCAAGTTGTTTAAAGAGAAAATAAATAGTTTGACAAGATATATATAAATTAAAATAGCTAAATTTGCTTCTGAAGCTTGACTTGTCAAATTCATATATTACAATGTAAATAAAAAATTATAATAAACTAGCTGTTTCACATGACTTCGTTCATTTGGCCCAAAAACTTTTGCTCAGTCACGTAAAAAAGTAGCTTATGGCCTTTCACGTGAATGTGACTATCACACAAAAATATTTTTTCAAATATGTCTGACACCTACATTTTTTATATCATTAGATAGCAAACAAACAGATGGCTGATGAAAAGAGAAACCACAGCCTCTAGACTCCAAAAATATTAATGGTGTGTTGCTATGTGTTATCCGTGCGGTGGGATGCCACATGCATAAGTTTACCAGCTACATTACCCTTCAAACCGAAACATGACAATGACGAGCATTAACACTATTGGAGTAGGAATACATGGTGGTAGTACTAAATACTCGGGCGAGACGTAAAACTATACCACCTAGTAGTTGCGGTGGTAGTGACATATTCGGGCTCCTTTGAAGAATAGACTAACTGCCTTCCACAATGGCAGTTGGTCAATTCTTCAAAGGAGCCTGAACCAACACGAGGGACTACATATTAATTTAGCCTGTTCTCCATATAGCAGGCACTCTAGCTGCGCGGGTCAACCAGTATACAATAATTTTATCATCCATAAACATGATTAAGTTAAGATCAATTTAACAAATTTATTAACAATTTAGTTAGTTAGTTACTTCCAAGTTAATTCAAATTTTTACCAAATAACTTCTATTCAACTAATTTAATTAATGAAAATTTGCAATTTCATAAAGTATTTATTTGATTTTTATAAGATGACTAGTTGTGCCCGTGACTCGGTAATACATGGAAAAAAATCTAAAATAAAAGTAGCCTTAGTTACTCCCTATTAGATCAGCTGTCTGCCAGTAAAAGTCCCGTCAAAATCTGTCCAGCCGTTTCAGAGATTAGCTTGAACAAACAGGCAAAAATTGTAAAAAAACATATTTTAGTGCATGTGCCATGTATACATCCATATATATTTAGTAAAAAGCGGTTATCTTATATTACAAACAGAGACTTCAATTTTATTTATTTGTATAGATGCATAGATATAGATGTATAGATTAACATGCATGTTAAGGTAAACAAGAAATGAATGAAAAAATCTGGTCCCATCCAGGACTTCTGTTCTTTCCAAGTTTAAAACATTTTCAAAATCAAATTTTTATAAATATACTTCACATTCTATTTGACAGTTTAATGATTTTAAAATTATTAAAGAAAACTTACAGATCTACTCCGAGATCTGGATTTCCTGCCATCTGTAACAAAAATAAAATAATTATAGTGAGTTTAAAGCCAGAGAATCTGATTATGGCTGGATAGCCAATGACGAATATTAAGGGCGGCTTGCACCAAAATGCTTAAATGTATTTAGTCTCTTAAACATGTTTAGCAAATGTCAAAATGCCTTAAATGCTGTCACTTTAAACGTATTTAGTGACTTAAATTGATTTAAGCATTTTGGTGCAAGCCGCTCTTAATGTGTAAAAAAATTTATAGTGAGTTCTCATGAAGCCTGACACATATTTTACACTTTCAATCATCAATTCTTGGTGAAATTCCATTATTATTAGTGATAACTAATAAATAATGCACTTAATTTCACTGTACATATACACAAAGTTATTGTAAGTTAATCAACCAGTTTCACTATTTAAGGCATCTTCAGTACATAATATTTTTTAATATAATAATGTACACACATACACACATATTGACGGTCATAAGATAAAAAGATTTGTGAATCAGGCACCTTTACTACTAAGAATAGACTATAGAGCATGTAAGGAACGTTGTGAAAAATTAAAAAAGCATGACACTTTTACATACTAGTCATGATAGATTCCTTTTCTAATGAAAAATGTGAAATTTGGGATTTATGATTTTGTAAATCTTACAACACGCTTAAAACATTTATTGCTCAGGCTCTACACAACTGCGGTACTCTCGAAACAGCTATTTAAGTTAAGCAGCATAATACATTATTCTTATTTTGTATATTATTTTTATTTTTAATTTTACCATGTTTTAGAACAAAGACCACAGAGTATTAGAATATATCAAATTATAAATAGTTAAAATTTGTGTCAATTTTTTTTTAAATCTTAACAAAAATTCGTCAGAAAAAATATAAATATCCCAACAAATTTACAACAGTTGCTGACTCAGAATTACAGTCCAAACCTATGGTTTCAATTTTTGATAGACCGTCCTTTACAGCCCGTACAGAATTTTGACAGGAAGTTTGTACAATCAATCATCTATACATATAATAAAATCGCAGGAAAGTCAAAACTGTACAATGAATATTTTTTTAAAAGAATACTTGGGGTGTGATCTACAATCAATATCGAAGCAAAAAAAATAGTTTTTAGAATTTTTGTCTGTTTGTCTGTATGTATGTCCGGGGTAAACTCAAAAAGTACTGCATGGATTTACTTTAAATTATGCATGAATATTACTAACAGGTCAAGTCAACATATAGGCTACATATTATCACGCTATCACCTACGGGGGAGGAGCAGTGCAGAGTAAATGAAGTCCGCATGGACAAAGTCGCTGGCAACAGCTAGTTATTATATATTACAATATTTGTTACATCATAACAAATATTAGACATAGGTACATTTTCCTTGTGTTGATTCCGAGCTCCTTTGAAGAATCAACTGCAATACTAGGTAACTAGGTAGTAGAGTTCTGCATTGTCTCGCCCGGGTCTGGTACCAAAGCCTTACCTATTCCTGCTGCAATAGTGGCAATGCTTGTCGCTGTCATGTTCTGGTTTGGAGGGTAAGGTAGCCAGTAAACTTATGCATGTGGCATTAGAGCTCTCCACAAGATAGCAACGCACCATTAACACCTTTGGTGTCTATAGACGATGGTTGACTCTTTCCATCAGGGGACCCATCTGCTTGTTTGCTATTATATGATATAACAAAAAACATTTAAGAATGCTTGACGATGTCAACACACACAAATTTAAAAAGTTTAAGACAAAATTACAAACATATCACTACTATATTGTATTTTATTATGTAATTTATGAATACAAGGTTCTGCAACGTCTAACCTGGGTTTGGTACCAGGGCCTTACTTAATCCTGCTACAATGGCATCAATTCTTGACAATCTTATGTTCAGCTTTAGAAAGTCAAGAGTATATTACCTAAACTTATTTATGTGCATTACTATCCTGCCATAAAGATCAATAACATCTTTATGTGACTGTTATCTCATCGGAAGATACATTTTCTTGTTTACTATGATAACAATAATACTATTGACTTTGATTAACTGATGTAATGAATGCATATTAAAAATTTACTTGAATCCCTTTTCTCCTTAACCCCCATCTTTTCATAGTACAATTAGCATATTTACTATTTAGTTGAACTCTAATCAAGTTATAGTCAATTACAGGTGTAACAAGACAGAAAATAAGGTTGGTTGAAACCAACCAAAACAGTAGAATACTTATAATCATTAAAAAGGAGTAACTTAACATTTAATAATAATAATAATAATTCACGGGACAAATTACACTTACTGATCTAACTCCAAAGTAAGCAAATTATTTGCTTGTGTTATGGATGTTAGTCAATGATACTAATACATAGAAATACATATATAAATACTAGAATATATATAATAAACACCCAAACCCGGAAATACAAACATTTATGCTCATCACACAAATGCTTGCCCCCGTCAGGGATCGAACCTGAGCCTCGTTGATTGCGTAGTCAGGGTCTCTAACCACTCGACCAACGGGGCGGTTGATTGATATTATCTAAATTCATAGTTGGTGTAACTATATAGATATATGTTTTTCACTTTGTTGCATAAATATTTTTATGTATTTATTATGATTTTCTTTAATATTTATAAATATTTATTTATATATGTATTTGTTAGTATGTTATATATTGAACATATATTTTGATATATTTATTTACTCTATGGTATTTTGTTACATTGTATAACTTACTCAGTTTCTTTTGGTAGTTCCATATACCCAAGTGTAAATATTAAGAAAGTATGAGTAAAGGTTGTCTGGCAGCAATCGCTTGTAGCTCAATAAGACTGCCTTTTTGTACCCATGTACCTACTTAGTATGATTGTAAAATATTTATTAATGTTGTATTTATTGGTGTGCAATAAAGTGTATTCATTCATAACATTGATTTGTCATCTGCCTCTTGGTATAGGGGTTAACCTATTCAGCTCAGATTATGAGGTTCAGGGTTTGTTGCTAGATAAAACAGTGTTGTTGAGGTTTTTAGAAGATTTTCGTAAAAATCTAAAATCGCTGTTGCAGCTTGGAGTTTAGTGATTGTTGTGTAACAAGTCCGTTGCCTTGGGTAACCGTATGAAGCTGTAAGTCCCAGCTTTTACTAGAAATATGTGACAGGTTGGTAAAATGAAACAAGGGGTATGTGACAGATTGCTAAAATGAGGTAACGAGATGAGTGGTGTATCTTGTTAAACAAAAATCTGATAAATCGTGTTGAATCAGAAAATTTACAGATATATTGTTTGCTTTACCTTATACAGGGAATTGGTGAGATGTAAATTTTACTTTTATTGGTTTATCCCATAAACGCCATACATGTTAAAAGGTGCATTGCCATAGAATTGGAATGGATAACATGCCACATGCATAAGTTAACGGGCTGTATTAATCACCAAACTAGTATTTTATGTCACTAAAATATAGGAAATGTAACCGAGAAAGGTAAGAATTAATACCAGACCCTAGAAAAACCTTCCACCTAGTATCTAGTAGTAAAACAGCATTGAAATTATTTTTGTGCTCACATCTAACGAAAGAGTGTGAAATTGGACTTCAAAATGAGTTTGCCACTATCAGTAAATTTATACACTGCCAATGAAAGAGTGCAAAATTGGACTTCAAATTGAGTTTGCCACTATCAGTAATTCCATTACCAACAAATTTTAAGGTTATTAGGCTTAAACTTTCTTAAGATTTACAATATTTATTGGTCTTTCATCGACTGTTACTCATATACATTATATAGTTCGAATTTTATAGTAGCAAGAATCTTTGCCAACATGTTTTGGCGTTGTTTTTACCACGTAAATGCCGCAACTTAACATGCATAATTTATTAAGATAATATTCAACTTTATCAAAAAAAATCTTTAAAAACTCAAATGGCTAATAAGGTAGAGCAGATAAAGCCTAAAACTATAAATCTCATCTTATTCAGCAGCTTTCGAACATAAAAATATAATATACGAGGGTTAAAAAAAAATACAACAAACCTGTGTCGACGTCCATTTTTGCGTAAATATAGACTGATTAATAACGTAGTATGAACTTAGTCATCTAAATAACACTAGATAAAACAGTGAAGATAATCATATTAACTATCCATAATACAGTCTTCTAAATATTAATCAAAAAAAGTTCTTTTTAAATCTCAGGAAACTGTGCTCACTGCTCTTTAAAACGAATTGCAAACAAACTGTCAAATGTCAATTATCAAATGTCAATTTTGAAACGTCTTCTTCTACTTTTAAATAATAGTGACCACTGACTCTGAATAAGGAAATCTATGGAACTGCCATACCTACGAAAAAAACGTACATAGATACCTACGCAACGAAACATGGCGGGTTACATACTCCGTGTGGTACTCCATCAGGAGAATATTATTGTTCTATGCTTTTGTATTTTACCATAGTTATCTATAAAATTATCCTCGAAGCTTATTGATTTCGTAATAAAGTCCACTTTGACATTATCTTAGTTAAAATGGGCTTTTAGAGTTCCATACTCAAAAGGTAAAATGAGACCCCGTTACTAAGACACAGTTTGAGTAGCAGTAGATAATTGTGACGATACTATCGTACTACTACGACTACTACTACTGAATTTTACTAAAATTATAAACGATTATATTTTAGCCTGTTTAGTAGTGTCCATAGAATATATAGGTTTACAACGTAAGTACATAGCGACTAAAAATGGCAGCTCGGCACTCTCGTAGCGTACGTCGCGTAAAATGTTGTCAATAAAGCAAAACTATTGCATATAGAACTGGCTTGTTTTCATTGCATATGTTAGACAAAGGCGCCATTATGTTTATTATTTCGTCTTCTAAACTATTATATACCTAAGTATCTATATACCATTGTAACATTTCCATAGGTTTCTTTATTCAGAGCCACTGACCAGTATCAGTGAATTATGTCAAAATCAAACTATAAAGTCTCTCAGATAATGTAGTATTAAATAATATCTAAGTAAAATAATTTAAAAGCTTGGACATAAAGAATGTACCTACCTATTAGTCTGCGCGATAAGTTGAAAAGTGTCTAAAATAGAGATACTGCTCTTAAAATTATGTGCGATAGCTCATTGGATCCAGAATGACGCCTAGAAAAATGTGCTAAAAGCGTGAATTAGCACATAAAAAATTAAAGATGAGAAAAAAATGGCATTTCGTTTTTTGCCAATATTTCATAAACAATTAATATTTAAGAAATTTCAAAAAAGATTCGGAAAGTTCTTCTTTCAAATTTTCAAAAAAAAAAATTTTAGATTCCGTAACTCTATCTCCATTATTTATAATTGTAATTTAACGCTGAAAATGGGTCTCCGCACGATATTTTTAGGTTGCGCGCACGGCCTCAAAATCGAGTACGGCACATAAATTAATTTATTTAAGGTATTGAATATTCTTTTTTAAATTTGAAAAAAATATAATGTCTTTTGAACACTATAAATAATTTATTTCCCTTGGAAATTTTACTTACAATTAATTTTTCAACAAATTAAACGATTGTTAACTAACAAAATTTTCTCGTATTTCCGTCCTAATTGTCAATGAAAAAAAATGTTTAAATAATTATCGTAAAAATTTTTCGCTTCATGGAGCCTTTCTTATATATATATACTTAATAATATCACGCCATAAAAATAAAAAAATATTTATACTATGCTTATAATAATTATTGTACTTTAACAACATTACGTGAATTTTTCAGTTTTTGTTAAAGTACAATAATTATTATAAGCAAAGTATGAATATTTTTTTAAGTTTTATGGAGTAATATTGTTAAGTATATATGTATATATACAAGAAAGGCTCCACGAAGCGAAAAATTTTTGCGATAATTATTTAAATATATATATATATATATATATATATATATATATATATATATATATATATATATATATATATATATATATATATATATATATATATATATATTTTTTTTTTTTTTTCATTTACAATCAAGACGGAAGTATGGGAAAATTTTGTTAGTTAACAATCGGTTAAGTTGTTGAAAAATTAATTTTAAGTAAAATTTCCAACGGAAAAAATTATTTATAGTATTCAAAATACATCATTACTTTTTTAAATTTAAAAAAGAATATCCCGGAAGGAGCTAAAAATTTTTTCTTGCAAATTTCCTCTTCTTTCCGAATCATTTTTAGAAATTTCTTAAATATTAATAGTTTATGAAATATTAGCAAAAAACGAAATTCCATTTTTTTCTCATCTTTAATTGTTTATAACTTTTGCAATTTTTATGTGCTAATACATCAATGGCTAATACACGCTTTTAGCACATTTTTCTAGGCGTCAATCCGGATCCAGTTAGCTATCGCATACAATTTTAAGAGCAGCTTCTCTATTTTAGACACTTTTCAACTTATCGCGCAGACTATGTAACGAGAGTTTATAAACGTAAAAGCCCTCTCGTAGAGAATTTACGTGTTCTGTGCGTAAAGGCTTTTATAAGTAGGTAAATTTGAGCATTTCTCAAATTAAATTTACCATAGCCTTAATTTTGATGTCCCAGGTTTTTTTAATTTGATTATTATATTACAGTGATATTTTAATTTTGTAATATACGTGATTGTTGTAACTCCATCGATATTATTAAATTATCAAAAAAAAAAAAAATCAAAACATTGCACAAATTAAGAAATTTTCGTTGTATGAAGATTAGTTTGTCTCATTGTCGCCACGGCCGAATTTTGTAACCAAAAGATTTTTAAACCTCCATATTATTCAGTCTTTTACTCTTGGCGATAATCTTTCTGGGGACATTTCAAGCTGCAATTTTGTTTTTATGTTATTTCGGTGTCAACAACAGCCGCGACAGCACTGTGTCCGGCCCATTAAGCTGTATTATATCTGGAGGCAGCACTTCTAATAACTACTTGAAACACAATTTTAAATACAGCTGTCATCTTCTGAGATCTTTCCCTCTCTTTCTAACACAGCTGTATACAACGAGATGGAGACACCTCATAGACAGAGATATAATTGGGATTGGTATTTTGCTACTGACGGAGATCGGACGTGTTCTAAATTGATTCAAAATAAAGTAATAATCACGCGCCGACTTATACCTACTTTAGATCTTATATTGAAGCCTATGTTTAAACTATAATGTTATTAAGTGTTAGAAGTAAATTAGTTGTATTAATATAACATGGAGGGCTTCTTCAATCGAAGTTCCAGGACTGCTCGCACCCCGCCACCTAGCTCGGCACCTCATCCACCACCTAGCCCTGCACCTCACCCACCCCAGAGCTCTGAAGATTAGGGAATAATTGCTATTAGCACTGCCGAAATTCAAAACTGGATGACACAGATTGAGGCCTGCCTGAACGAAATATGTACTATAACGACAGAAGGAATGCTGAATATGGATTTATCTTGTGATATTGTTGTATTAACAGAGTGTTGGCTTGGTAAAAATTACAATATTCCATTAATACCCGGTTACATGTTGCACAATAGTAGTTCTAACTAGAAAAAGAATGACGGAGTGGTAGTCTATACAAAAGATAACTTAAAAATTTCAGTTGCAGAACAAGACATAGCTGAATGTAATAGACTACTTATAACAGTTGGATCAGATTACGTAATTCTAGTTTTGTATAGACCTCCCTCTTTCAGAAATACGGATAGCTTTATTAACTCTCTTAATAGTACATTACAGAAACTATCATGTTACCAAAATATAATCTTAATTGGTGACATTAATATCAATATCCATCCAACATCTTCTGATTCAGCTGCGGAAGAATACCTTAACCTTTGTGCTTTTCATGGCTTACTCCCTGCACATACCCTGTCCACACATCAAAGTGGCTCATACTTGGACCATATCATAGTAAAGTCAAAAATTCCATCATTTACAATTGTTTTCAAATCAACCATTACTGATCATAATCCTGCCCTACTAACCTTAAATACTAAATTACCTAAGCATAACAAATGTAAACATATTCTAAATTAAATATAAAGAAACTAGAACAAGATTTATGCAATATCGACTTCGCCCCAATTTACAATTTTGATGACACAGAGTTTTCTACGCTTTACTTATTAGATAATATTAAACATGCAATTCAGAATAACACACTCACTTATCAACTAAGTAATAAAAAATGTAATATAAAACAGTGGATTACGTCAGGTCTTATTCGTCGTATTAGATACAGAGACAAACTGCATATGACAGCTAAAGCTAAACCTGAAAACTCAGTCTTGCAATTCTCATACAAACCATCCAGTCGAACAGATTCAATTTTATGCACTCACCATTGTAATAACACCATACAATGTACATGCCCACACATATTACCTATCAACAAATTAAAGTACTTGGGTGTGATTATAGACGAAGCCCTTTCCTTTAAACAACATATTGAGGCGTTTACAAATATATTGCGTAAGTTAATTTTTAGTTTTAAAGTTCTGCGCAATATCAAAAATTAATTATACTTTACTTTGTCAATCAATAATAACGTACTGTATTACGTCATGGGGTGGAGTAGGCAAGACTCTGCTGCTTAGAGTAGAAAGAGCACAAAGAGCTATTCTTAAGGTGGCCACATTTCGCTCCTTCCTAACCAGCTTTTCACATCGTGCAAAGTGCTAACAGTCCGACAGCTATTTGTTTTAAATATAGTATTAAAACAACACTCTGCTCTTTCTTATTCTCCTGATCATGAAAACACAAGGCGAAAAGATAGAGCTTGTCCGTACAACGAAGTGACTAAATTTGCTGTTTCATCAAAATTTTACGTATTTTAGGTCCACTTCTGTATAATAGAATCAATGCAATTTATTCACAAATTTTTAGGAATAGCACAAATATTGTAATTGACATTTTACAAAGCATGTCTTATGATGACACTGAGAAGTTGTTATTAGTTTGTAAATAAACAAAACTTAGAGCATGTATTTTAATTACGTTTAATTTTTCTCTTCTTGTTGTTTTTTGTGATAATTTTAAAGAATTATTCTGTTTTCCTAAGTTATGTCTTAAGTTCAAGAGTTTAATTTAATAATAACATTGTAAACTACGCTCACTTATTTTTTTTACCATTGATTATTAAAATGATTGTATTCCTAGCCCCTATCGCCTGAAACACAGGTCAACCTAGTTCAGGCAGATACATGTTAAGTTAGATCATAAGATAGTTTTTAGGTATTTTATTATTCAGTGTAATGCACAATTTATTTATCTGAATAAATATATTTTGATTTTGAATTTATTTGATTTTGATAACGAAAATACGTGTTTCATGCATTGAGTGAAAAGTGTCCCTAATTTCTTTTAAGTAGTTATAGGTATGGCAAAAACATATGTCTTTGCATATCCAACCTTAAGTGCAAGACTTATAGTTGTTTTTACAAAGCAATGTACGAAAATAAATAAAATTGACAGTGATGCACAATTTAAAATTGTGCACTCATTTTTGGAGGACGTTTTTGACACACTGATTGTGTATCTTGGGTTTTTTATATCAATGGTTTCAAGTGATTAATACGAATGCTAGCTCCACCTATATCTAATACTTCATCGTCCGGCCTACTGCGACAAATTCTTTCTGGATTTTGTTACACTGTGTCAAGGTAAGTTGTGAGATATTAACATTATTGTGACTAACTTAGTTACAAAACAATTGTCAATCATTGTGGACCCGGCAGGGCACAGCAAACATTTTTAGGAGAGAAGAGGATATAGAGGATAGAAGAGGTATATAAATTACATATTTTATATATGTCCTAAATAAATTACATATTTTATATATGTCCTTAATCCTTGACCGCCCCGTTGGTCGAGTGGTTAGCGATCCTGACTACGCGATCGACGTGGCTCGAGTTCGATCCTCGACGGGGACAAGCATTTGTGTGATGAACATAAATGTTTGTATTTCCGGGTTTGGGTGTATGTATATTAAATATATTCTTGTATTTATATATGTATTTCTATGTATTAGTATCGTTGACTAACACCCATAACACAAGCAAATAATTTGCTTACTTTGGGGTTAGATCAGTTAGTTTAATTTGTCCCTTGAATATTTATTTATTAAAAAAAAAATATTATTATTTTTATAAGCAATCATATTAAATTTTTTTTCAATAAAAATATACAATAATATTATACATCCTCAGACCGCCTTTTTACTGGATATGCATCATTTTAAGAGCAAAACGTAAAGGGCCTTATGTTCTTCGAAAAGGGATCTTGCAGCATTAGGTTAAGATGACCACGGTTCCTTACTCAATGAGCTTGAGTTGTATTATTACAAAGCTTCAATGGCCTCCAGCTCCATTATGAAACCTTAGAAAACATTTTGATTCAGAGTGTATGTAAAAATATAACAAATGAGACCACAATCAATGGGCTTATTTTGTTTAGTGCAGGAGTTCCATAGCACTTTCTAGTTCCATTATCAAACCCTGCGAATATCGTAGTAATAAAGGCCAACTATATTAGCCCAATCTCCAATGATCACCTTCCAGTTCCGTCATCATTATAACTTAGAAAGCATCAGGCATCTAAATGTTTGTCAAAATAAACCGGATTATCCCATATTCTATGGGTTTATCTAGATTAGCTTAGAATTTCTCATGGATTATCTAACTCTATCATCAGACACTGGAATACACCCTGCTCCAAAGTCCTTAACAGAACGAATCAAAAGAGACCAAAATAGATGGTGCTGCTCAATTTTCACTCATTCGTTCCCATGACTTTCTTGGCGAGCTACCGCCCGCAGTTCCAGACGAGACGCTACCGAGCGAACGTCTAACTCACCCTGAGGAAGGCCCTCATATAAGTTTGAAACTAGTCGGAAGCTACGCCGATTAAACGTAAGTGTAGCCGATTATAATTAATAGTTAAGAATGTCTCACGATAGTTTTAATAATTTTATTTTTACTTTATATTACTTACTTTGGGAGTTCTCCCTGATCCCTATCCTGAAAATCATTCAGCACTAAGGTGTTTAGCAATGCAAGACATTTGTCAATACAAGATAATTAAGTGCTCATTCAAAAACATTACCTCGTTTAGTCATTTGTAGTTGCATTTTGAATCTGGATTCTTAAAGTTCCAGTGTCACTTTTTCGGATCAATCTTTAGAGCCTTTATCACCATGAGAAAGAACTTACTAAAATGAATTTGAACTCCACTATATTAGCAATTACTATCTGTGAATGGCACTATATCTATCTGTACAATGGCACTCTTACGGCTCCATCTTCAGATCTTTAATATTATATGTATTGGAAAGTACACGTCATCAAATAATTATCGAGTCCGAACTTGACTATTTTATCTCTTTCTACATTCTATGCGTGAGGTTAGATAGTACATTTTCAGCTCCATCTTCAGATCCTCGTCATCATGAGCAATAATCAATCTTAGTACTTAAAGCAACAAGACCAATGTATCTAAACAAGTTTGTCTTGTTAAAAATCAGCATCAGAGAATTCCAGTCCTTAAGGTCTAGGCTATACCATGAGCTCAGTTGGATGCTTCCATATATTGAATTTTCACTAAGCTTTCACAAGTCTGCCAAGTTTTGTACAAAGGGATATTACAAATTCGTTAAAAATGGCTTGCAATATTTGGAAAATCTGTTATTTACATACGAAAATTGCCAGTTAAATTGATGCTGATGATCTTCGAATAAGGACCTTAGAGTATCAGGTCAAGGTTACAATGTAATCGCAATGTCATTAAAGTATTAGAAAACAAAATTTAGTATTGATAAAGCCTTTAGGTACATGTTGCTTAATTCCTTTCATCAATTAGAAAAGAGCTGGTGATCTTGAAATGGCTGAACTGATTCTATTGAATCATAGCTAAGAACCATCTCGCAAAACAGGGCCTTCAATTAAAAAAACCGCAACCAAATTCGACCATCCGCCAGGGCGCTATGATGCCACTGACAGACACACAGATACACAGATACACACCTAAAACTTATATCTAACACCCGTCGTTTCGCGTCGGGGGCTAAAAATATGTACAGTCAGTCGGGGCAAGTGCGCTGACAGGGTAAGTGCGCCCCTAATAAAAATATTGTAAACTACTGATTATATTCCAAAAAGACATAGTGCCACTTCACAATCACAGATGGCTCTATTCATAATTCAGCTTAACAGTCTCCAGTATTCTGTGGCATGGCTTAAAGTATCCACCATTTTACTTTTAGTGTAGTTTAGATCTTTTTTTTATAAGTATAGAGTTTCGGTGTTGTCCGGGCTCCTTGGAAAAAAAAGATCAACTGACGTTCTGCCAGGCAGGTAGTAAAAATCTCTTACCTACCTATTCTTTTTTTTATATCATAAGATAGCAAACAAGCAGATGGGTCTCCTAATGGAAAGAGTCAACCATCGCCTATAGACACCAAAGATGTTAATGGTGTGTTGCTATCTTGTGGCGAGATCTAATGCCACATGCATAAGTTTACCGGCTACCTTACCCTCCAAACCGGAACACGACAGCGACAAGCACTGACGCTATTGCGGCAGGAATAGGTAAGGCGGTGGTATCAGACCCGGGCGAGACAATGCAGAACTCTACCACCTAGTAGCCACGATGGTAGTGACTCGATAGCCAATCGGTCGCCTTTTACGACCTGCCTGGCAGAACGGCAGTTGGCCTATTCTTCAAAGGAGGCCGGGATCGTTAATGTTTGCCATTATCATGTTCTGGTTTGGACGGTAAGTTAGTCGTTGCATGCATGTGGCGTTACGATCCCGCTATACGAATAGCAACGAACCATTAGATAAGAAAAGCCGCACTGACTGACATAATATCCCTTGTCCTCTTTGACCACCCCGTTGGTCGAGTGGTTAGCGCATCTGACTAAGCATCGATGGAGCTCGGGGTTGATTCCCGATAGGGACAAACATTTGTGTGATGAGCACAGATGTTTGTATTTCTGGGTTTGGGTGTTTATTAAATATATTTGATTATTTATATATGTATGTCTATGTATTAGTATCTTTGACTAGCACCCATTACATAAGCGAATAAATTGTTTACTTTGGGGTTAGATCAATTCATGTAAGTTATCCAGTGATATTTTTTTTACTATCGATAGGGAAGCGCTTGACCATGATTTCGTCTGATGGTAAGCTAAGATGCGGCCTAAGATGGAACGCGCTTCCCTAGAAGATACCTGTTCACTCTTCTCTTGAAGATCCCCAGGTTGTACCCGTCGGGGAACACAGATTCAGGAAGCATATTCCAGTCCCTTGCGGTTCAGATCAAGAATGTCAAAATAACGTAAGATATTTATTATTGTTATTAATTATATTAACACACAGCTTAAACACTTCGAACAAGAAGGTTGAATTTTATACAGCGTTCTTACGATATAGACGAGAAAATAAAGACGAGGAAAGGATTTTTCAAAACCAGTGAGAAACCAGTTTACCACCTAGTGGTAAACTGGTTTCTCACGTTTATCACTAGGTGGCGCTGTACAAATCACATACAAATTCCTAGTAAACTCCAAAAGCGCTCACGATCGAATGCGAAAAGAAAAACTCACACTTAGCACTCAGATCTGCATGTGATATACGTGGAGCGTGTTGTGTAGCATTATATATTTCCCGTAGAAACAGGAGGAAGCAATCCATCCACATGAATTATCACATGCGGAAGTATAATTGGGGAAACACTTAACATATGTGCAAATTCGATTGTACCAGTGATAACCTAGTTGCTGAAATTCGACCATAATTTAAACCACCTCGTTGGTCGTGTGGTTAGCGACCCTAGCTATGCAATCGATGGGGCTCGGGTTCAATTTCTGTCACGAACAAGACAAGCATTTGTATAATCTTTGGTGTCTATAAGTGAAAGTTTCTCTTTCCGTCAGAAGATCCATCTGCTTGTTTGTTATGTTATGATTAAAACAATAATAAAAAATATGTATGTACTTATGGACCGCCCCGTTGGTCGATTGGTTAGTGACCCTGACTATGCAATCGAAGGGGCTCGGGCTCGATTCCCGACGGGGTTAAGTATTTGTGTGATGAGCATAAATGTTTGTATTTCCGGGTTTGGGTGTTTATTAAATATATTCCAGTTTTTATATATGTATTTCTATGTATTAGTATCGTTGACTAACACCCATAACACAAGCAAATAATTTGCTTACTTTGGGGTTAGATCAGTAAGTGTAATTTGTCTCGTGTATATTGACTATTTTACTATTTACTATATTTACTTATACGCACGTCAAAAGTTCACTTCTTTGGCGTAACAAGATAAAAATCTTTCTAATAATGATATCGCTGGGCAAGTGATATTATTCATCTAACCCCAAAGTAAGCAAATTACTTTTACTTGCGTTATGGGCGTTAGTCAACGATCCTAATACATATAAATATAGATATCTATATATCGACACCTCCTACGAAGAATATCGTAAGTATGAAATTGTCGATTTTCACTTTTTTCTATTTTCATGCCTTATTTTATGTATATTATTGTTTGTGATCAATAAAATTTCAGTACATCGACCAGAAAGCCGTAATTTCAGACTGTAAAATATCGTATGTTCGTTATCCCCCGATGTAAATTACCGTACTGAGTACTAAAGACACAATACGTGGTGGAGGAGAGCGCTCATACTGCACACGCGCTTCGTATCTATCACTAACAATCGAATACGTGGGGGAAGTGAATGCTTGCTTTGACGTTATTAAAATATCGATTTTTTGAGTTTATTCTACTATTTTTATAAATGCTGTTACTATAAAATCTAATTACATCTAAAGTGTCACACAGAGCAAGAAGAATTACAGATTTCGTAATGAGAAATCCGGTTTCACAAATGAAGAAATACAAAAAGTGATCGTTAAAATTTTAAATAATGACTGTTTGTCTGCACACCAAGAATCTGAGATAAATGAAGGTAAGAAACAATGAACTATATACTTTGCTTTCTTCTCAGTTATAAAAAGTAGTGTTTTACCGCAATTTGAATTTCGCCCAAAGTAAAATATCGTAAGTATGACTTAATACCTTATACATTGTTTTCTTACATCAGAAATATATTGCATGTGTTAAATACGATATTTTACATGGTAAATTTATTTTTAAGTAGTGTGGTACGTAATACTTACGATATTTTACGTGGTAATTTAATATTGCTACTTATCGTATGTAATACTTAATATATTTTATTTCATCTTGGTAAATAACTTACTACTGTTTACATCTTTAAAAAGTGTGATAAATTGTATTAATCCTTTTTTTTCTTCTGGAATCACCTATTCCTCTTGAAGCAGATATGAATGTTATTAATCGGCTGATGGATACGTTGTCTGATTCAGGTTGGAATGACCATGATATCTGCATTAGTTCAAACACAACACAGCAAGAAAGTATGTACTGATTTAATTTTTCTAATATTTACATTTTCTACCCAAAGGGTAAAGCTGGATCCTATTACTAAAACTCCACTGTCCTACCGTTTATCTGTCTATATGTTTGTCTGTTGATCGGTCTGTCTGTCCTTCTATCACCAGACTGTATATTCTCATGAACCGTGACAGTTAGACAGTTAAGATTTCCACGGATATATTTCAGTTGCCACTATAAAAAAGAAATGTTTTAATCTTTTCAGGTTGGGCTACGGTAATAATATTCTTAATACATTAGAACCTTAGTCTCTTATTATGACATATACAGTTTTTTTTTTCAGGAAGACAACAAGTTAGATGGAAACATCACACCACTTCCGTCACCGGAATAAATCACCTGGACTACGATTGCGATTACTACTTCTGTGCTTAGTATATTGAAAAATCTAATCAAAGTTCACATTCCGTATATTCATTATCAACAGTCAACACTGATTACAACAACAACACTGAACACACACAATACTGATTTATTATCAACACTTCATACAAATACTCCACTGGCATCATTTTGATAATCAAAGTTAAGTTATCTTAAAGAATGAAAAAATACATTAAGAAAGGACAAAGGTAATATTAGACATCGACATGTTGCAGATTGGATCGACAATAAGAGGACAATATTGAGAAACTTAGGCAAAGAATATAAACGTCGTGACGGCACTATAAGGCTTAGTAAATCAATGGAAACTGCATGTCCTTAAAACTGTTGACAGAGATATTCAGCTAAAATTAGTAACGATCTTTCCATTTTCCAAAAGTTTTAGAATTTTGATGACCGAAAGAAACTGTGGATATTTGTGGCTTCTCTAATTCTTAAAAAAATAGACAGAATTTTCAGTGGTATGGGTTGAAGGCGTAATTTTACTTTTTTTATCGACTTAAGGTGAATACAGTGGATGCAGATGAATTTGTAATCATTTGTAAGAAGATGTTCTTAAATACATTCTCAATTAGCGAACAATTTGTCTATACTACTTTGGAAAAAGTCGAATGATTTATGTGGCATGAGACACAAGAAAAACGAGAGGCCAATGAGGTTTCCAGTTACTTATTTAAATTCATATCAAAATACATAAATAATTGGTCCAATAATTGTGTCGGTCTAAATCGGAATCGTCTTGTTTATGCAATGTACACGTTTGCTACTGCTATTTATCAGGTTTCTATTTATTACAGATTTTTAAAATTATAAGTCGTTCTTACAAGGAAACTGAGTTATAAGTAATAATGGAGATAAGGTTCAGTAGCACAAAATTAGAGAAGTGCGTGTGAAATCTGATCCTAATAAATTATACTTTAAATATGGTATGGCTGTTGAAAACTGTAACAAGTTAATGGTAAAAAAAATACAAGAAAATAATCTGTATCAGCCACTTTTACATCAGGTACTATTGAACCACTATATTTAAATAATATCCCAATTCCTAAAGCTAAGAAAAGACTATCAAATCGTCTTTATATGTGCACGAATATAGCACGGATAACCACGACTCGGAATCTCATCTCAATTCAATTAAGTTTAAAATATTATACGGCTTTTCATTTTTTTATAATACTAAAAGAAAAAATATTTTAGTTCATATTATCTGGTCATTGATGATTCCTGTCGTCGAGTGATACTGATTTTAAGTGATAAAGTAAAATCTTAGTATTAAACGGTAGGAGTTTAATAAAGAATTTAAATAAATAATTTAAAAAAAATACTCCAAAACAGTGCTGTGATTGACTTATATGACTGATTAATATATATTCGTTTACCTATTACCAATTATTACTAAAAGTTACTCATTTACCAGAAGAATTTTATAATTTATGTTTCTCAAAAATTGAGTTAATTTATTTTAAATAGTTGTGAAAATATGATAATAATTACATGATTTAGTATTATAAATTTTAATATTATAAAACATTTGTACCTCAAATATAACTAGGTTTTATTCTATAATAAAAACATATAATTTTGCGTTTTAGTAAAAATCAACATAGTAATTTGTCGTAACTATTATATACAGAATATTTTTGCTTATATTTAACAAAATAAAAAGTTGTATCTGTAACTTACATCAAAATGTTCTCAATAAAATCCAACGTAAAGAGTACTAAGTATAAAATACAACAATATACTACTTTTGACATCCGACGTAAAATATCGTAAGTGACTTTTCTTGAAAATACGAAAAAAATAGATGTAAACTACCACACAGAATTACTTCTCATCTCCTTACATGCTTGATTGCAAATTTTTGTAATTATTGGTGTTTGTTTGACTGAACAATTATCAAAAAACAATGAGTGAATCTTTAAACTGCTCTCCTGTAAAGTAGCAAAAATGCACTTACGATACTGTACGTAGGAGGTGTCGATATATATAATAAAATCGTACGATAGTCAATGTATGTCCGGGGTAAACTCAAAAAGTCTCCATGGGTTTACTTCAATTTTTACATGAATATTACTAACAGATCGAGTCAACATAATATAGGCTACATATTATCACGCTAGCACCTACGGGGGAGGAGCTGTGCGGAGTAAACGAAGTCCGCGCTAACGAAGTCGCGGGCAACAGCTATTACATTTATAAATACTCTTACATACGTAATAACCACCCAAGCCCAGAAATATAAACATCTATGCTCATCAGGTTTCCCCGTGTTGGTCCCAAGCTTCTTTGAAGAATAGGCCAACTGCCGTTATGCCAGGCAGGTTGTAAAAGGCGACTGATTGGCTATGCGAGTCACTATCATCGTGGCTACTAGGTGATAGAGTTCTGTATTGTCTCGCCCGGATATGGTACCACCGCCTTACCTATTCCTGCCGCAGTAGCGTCAGTGTTTGTGGCATTAGACCTCGCCACAAGATAGCAACGCACCATTAACAACTTGGAGACACCAAGTTACTCTTTCCATCAGGAGACCCATCCGCTTGTTTGCTATTTTATGATATAAAAACAATCACACGAATTTATCACTGCGTAAATTGAACCCGAGCCCCGTCCATTCGTAGTAAGTTTCGTTAACCTCTGAACAAATGTTTGTAAAGAAAACGACACTATAATAAATAGATAAAAGGTATTTAATACACTTAATACATTGAAAGAAAGTTGATTTATAACGCGTTATCTAGTTAAATAAAATTTATTCAAATATAAAAAAAAATGATGACTAGTTTTTTTTATAGAATAAGATAGCAAACAAGCAGATGGGTCTCCTGATGGAAAGAGTCAACCATTGCCTATAGATACCAAAGGTGTTAATGGTGCTTTGCTATCTTGTGGCGAGATTTTATGCCACATGCATAAGTTTACCGGCTACCTTACCCTCTAAACCGGAATACGACAATGACAAGCACTGACGCTATTGCGGCAGGAATAGGTAAGGCGGTGGTACCAGACGCGGGCGAGAAAATACAGAACTCTACCACCTAGTAGCCACGATGTTAGTGACTCGTATAGCCAATCGGTCGCCTTTTACGACCTGCCTGGCAGAACGGCAGTTGGCCTATTCTTCAAAGGAGCCCGGGACCAATACGGGGAAATTTCATGATGTAGATTTTTCGTGACGGTATGCGCGCGCATCGTAAAAATTTCCTCTCATCATTTTTCCGTAACGCACTAAAAGAAGTGTAACTTAAAATAAAACCGGCCAA
Organism: Apodemia mormo; assembly: GCA_036924255.1. Taxonomy (NCBI): domain Eukaryota; kingdom Metazoa; phylum Arthropoda; class Insecta; order Lepidoptera; family Riodinidae; genus Apodemia; species Apodemia mormo. Next base: position 65,965 of record JAUPFN010000058.1, read on the forward strand.
GTGCGAGACGGAATCACGCAGGAAGGGTTCCGTACCGTCATACCAAAAAAATAAGAAAGAACACTTTTATGTATGTACGTATATGTATGGAGGATGGAGGATCCCTTTAATATTTTCATTTTTTTTTATTTTTAGTAAGTATTTGTTGTTATAGTGGCAACGGAAATACATTATTTTTTTTATATCATAAGATAGCAAACAAGCAAATGGGTCTCCTGATGGAAAGAGTCAACCATCGCCTATAGACACCAAAGATGTTAATGGTGCGTTGCTATCTTGTGGCGAGGTCTAATGCCACATGCATAAGTTTACCGGCTACCTTACCCTCCAAACCGGAACACGACAGCGACAAGCACTGACGCTATTGCGGCAGGAATAGGTAAGGCGGTGGTACCAGACCCGGGCGAGACAATGCAGAACTCTACCACCTAGTAGTCATGATGGTAGTGACTCGATAGCCAATCGGTCGCCTTTTACGACCTGCCTGGCAGAACGGCAGTTCTACAAAGGAGGCCGGGACCAACACGGCGTCTTTCCATCAGGAGAGTCACCAAATGCGAAAATAATTTTATTTAAGGCGATAGGTAATGCCAAACTATGAAATAGACACCTCTTTGAAAGCCTACTTCTGCTAACCGGTTGGTCCAATAATTTAAAAAAAATATGCATTATACGTATAATATAATTAAGTTTAAATTTTAAGTTCGTTTTTTCAAATTTTATTGTTATTTTTAACGGAAAAAAATCGAATATCTTTCTTGTTTTTACGCAAAAATTTGCTTATAACTTCTAAACTACTGTAACGATTTTGATGATTTTTTCTTTTTATTACAGACAATTTATTGCTTTATAAAATTTAAGTTCAAAATTTTACAAAATCATTATAGTGTGCTATTAAATCAATAAAAACCTTATTATTTAATTCGCGGACAGCGCTCGCGTCGAAAGTCAGTCTCCCGGTAGCGTTCATACGAGGAGGCTGTGTCGCACGTTAGCGTGCTCCGCTCTCCATATTCGAGTCAAAGAGTAATAGTACAGATAGAACGTTTGGCACAATAGTAAGGTTGTGCCGTTTGGAAATTGAACATTTCGTTTACGCTTGGATGTTTTTTTATAGTAGATAATGAGCTTGGACCGAGAAGGCTGTTTTTTTACAGATGTTGTTCTTATGATATAGACAAGGAATAAGAAAGGATTTTTTTAAATTCATCCCCTAATATGGCGAAATAGGGGGTGAAAGTTTGTATGAAACTCTTTCATTTTTGAGAACTCTTGATTTTTCATTTTGAGTAAAAGTGTGTGTTACAATTTATATGAAAAATCAAATGTTTATGGTCAAAATAACTTGAAATTCGGCACTTTTTTAACACAAAAAAAAGCATTGATGTTTGTATTAAAAATAGATTGTTTATTGTAGAATATTGTAGAAATTATTTAAAACTTAGTATTTATGATTTTTAATACAATTAAATGAATACGAGTTTAAAGTTTTAAAATGTCATCTCTTCAAAGGATGAAAAAAGTGGTAAAGTTTGTAGAAAAAATAAAATATGTTTTATCAAAATCTCTTCAAATTTATTAGTCATGTTCTTTTTCAATTAAATAAACGTGCATGTAAGGATGCTGTGAGTTTTATCTCTTAAAGAGGTAAAAGAGGGTATTAAAGGGGCTGAAAGCTAATACTTTATAAATAGTTTTGTTTGCGAGTAGACGCTGAATAATATTTTGAGACTATTCATGTACTTACCTACGTTTATGCTTGAATGTTTTATTAGCTATAGATAGATAAGTATTTTGTCAATATTTTGTATGAATGTACAAAAATAAAAAATAAAACATATAAACAACGAAGATAATTCAAGCAAGCGAATAAAAAGCAAAACTCTAAAGAAAAAAATAAAAACTGGTTCTATTTGAAGATAGTAAGGACTTCGCAACCAAAAATAAATAAATTAAATATATTATACATACAAATAGTCTAAATAAACCAACTTTTTTAGTAGTTTCCTCTATAAACATTAAATCAAATTATATATATTCTTTTTTCTTACGAGATTTTGAAACAAAAACTAAGAAGCTAGTTAGTTTTAAAATATTATTCAAGAGATTACATTTTACAAAATCAAATTTTGAAAGGTTTTGTTAAATATTAATTGTTGATTGAATGTATTAAAATAAAGTGCTACACGGGATGTATTGTATATTACAAAACTTTCAAAGAAATAGGATACGTAACTGTTATTATTGTGTAAATTGTTATATGATTTTTTGTCGATTTTCGGTATATTTTTTTTCTTTAGATATTTATAGTTTTTCTAAAATGAATGTATATGTAATCGATAAATGAGCGATTACTGGTTATTGGTTTTGAGTTTGACAACATTCAGTCGATTCATGATGATAAAAGTTCATATAGGTGAACAAAAATGTTAAAATGTAGGTATCTGCCCCCACTGTAAATACTCTTTGACTTTGGGGCATTCCAGCGCGCAAAATAATATTTGCGGTGCTCCTGTTAGAAACTCAAGGTCGTTCGCAGCTGTAATCGCCTTAAATTGCAATGTTGTCATCATTACCCTGTCTTGGTCCGGGCTGCTTTGAAGAATAGCACCAATGCCTTTCTGCCAGGCAGATTGACTATGTGAGTCACTACCATCGTGGCTACTAGGCGGTAAAGTTTTGCATTGTCTCGACCGGTCTGGTACCACCGCCTTATCTATTCCTGCCGCAATAGCGCCAGTGCTTGTCGGCGTCGTGTTCCGGTTTGTAGGGTAAGGTAGCCGATAAACTTATGCATGTGGCATTAGCGCTCGCCACAAGATAGCAACCCACCATTAACATCTTTGGTATCTATAGGCGATGGTTGACTCTTTCTATCAGGAGACACCTGCGCTTGTTTCTTATTTTATGACATAAAAAATGTTAGCTGAATGTCTTAAGTTTTAACTTTATTACGTGTAAATAAACGTATAAACAAACAAATTTATAAGATTCTTTACTTATTATACTGTATTTGGTAAAAGACCGAAAACATAATGCATAATGAACTTTATGTCAATTATATTATGTATATTGTATAACATACGAACTAAATACGAGCTAAAAAGAGGCCGCGCATCTTTTGGGGAGTCCTCGCGCGTTCTTGAGAATTCCCATAGCTACTGTTTTTATGTAGTTCCTTTGTTATATAAATGATATAAAATTCATTATGATATGTACAATATCATTGCAAAAATTTGCTTCCATTCCATTCCGCGGCGGTGTAAATTGAGCCTTATATGAACTATCGCACGCTATAAGCGGGGCGGGTTATTGCGCGGCGGATTTTAGTAAACATGATGCGGTCCGCACCGATCCGCTGCACCCTGTCGCCAAAGTGCTATAGCGAGCGGAATCACGTGCACGATTTCTTCCGTGTTTTGTGTATTTCAAGAGTGTGTATTTTTCAAAAGGGACCCGGACCAACAAAGGGTATTTAAGTCTTTTTATCATTTGGCTTTTAATTGGCATCATTCGTTGTAGTTTATGTATATGTCAACAAAATTGATAGTCAATTTTATTTTAATACTAATCGATACTATCGAACTATCGATTGTACACACTATTGATAGTGTTGAACATATCGATAGTATCGATAGTTTATGCAATATTGACTAACAATACTTTCGATAGAATCGATAGGTACTTTGTTTATCCTAAACCTAAAGGTGACGACTTCCCAAAAACAATCTAATACGATATTAAGACACAAAAAAGTAGCCTCTATTACCCTACCAGAAGGTACATTTTTGTATTGAAGGTAAAATTTAAAATCCTATACTACTATACATGTATATTTTCCCCGTGTTGGTCCTGGGCTCCTTTGAAGAATAGGTCAACTGTCGTACTGCCAGGCAGGTCATAAAAGACGACGGATTGACTATACGAGTCACTACCATCGTGGCTACTAGGTGGTAGAGTTCTGCATTGTCTCGCCCGGGTCTGGTACCACCGCCTTACCTATTCCTACCGCAATAGCGTTAGTGCTTGTCGCTGTCGTGTACCGGTTTGGAGCCTAATGTAGCCGTAAAGTTGTGCATGTGGCATTAGACCTCGCCACAAGGTAGCAACGCACCATTAACATCTTTGATTTCTGTAGGCATTAGTTTGTTTGCTATCTTATGATAAAAAAATACAGAGTATAATAAACATCATGTCCGGTCGTCGAAGGCATTTTTGGAACGAAGTTCCTTATCGCGGGTTGAGAAAGGGGGCTAGACGGAAAAAATTCTTACGAAAAGTTGTCACGACACTTTTTGCTATAGTAAGTTATTGTAAGCTGTGCGGCGTGCGCATGTTTCTCTCTCTCTCTCTCTCTCTCTTATAGAAAGCAAGCCAGATTTACATTTCATTGCAATTTAAAATTTTATTACAATTCCTTCACTAATTAATCGAAAGGAACTTCGTTCCATCCGGGTGTCCCTTGAGAACTCTCATTTTATATTATAATAAAGCAAATAAGCAGACGGCTCTTCTGATGGAAAGAAAAACTATAGCCTAATATACCAAAGATGTTAGTATACAAATATAAAATACACCATTGCTATCCGTATGACGGGGAGTTAATGCCACGTACATAATTTACCGGCTACCTTGCCCACAAACCGAAATACGACAATGACAGTAAAGCAGTGCGGCAGGAATAAGTAAGGCGGTGGTACCAAAACCCAGGCAAGACGTTGCAGAACTCTACCACCTAGTAAGACAATGCAGAAGCTATAATGGTAGTGACTCTCATAGCTAATCAGTCACCTCTGACGGCCTGCCTGGCAGAACGGCAATTAGCCTATTCTTCAAAGGAACCTGAACCAACACGGTGGACCTGTTCCTGTCGCAATAGCGCCAGTGGTAGTCAGTGTCATGTTACTGTTTTGAGGGTAAAGTTACCAGTGAACTTATGGATGTGGCATTACCATCGCGCCACACGGATGGCAACGCACTATTAACATCTTTGATGTCTATACACGATGATTGCCTCCTTCCATCAGGAGTATCATCTGCTTGTTTTCTATTTTATGGTATAAAAAACTCATGTAAATACCTATGTCAAAAGTTCTCAATAAAGAAATCACAAAAAATAGGTAATAATAAGAGAAGACTTACTTTCAAAAGCTTTTGAATTTAATACTTGTTAAATTAGTAGTAATTTTATGAACTCCTAACCAAGTTATCAAAGGACAGCCGGAGAGCTTACGAACATTATTGCTCTAGATTAGGAATATCGTCATCTTAGTCCGCAGCTACACTTAAATCTACACTAAACTTTGTCAAAACTTTTCTTAGCTGCAAGTACCCGTCAACTTCCAGCAATATTAATCTGATAGTAATTTATCAATATACTTCGGACTAGCCTACGATAGCCTGTCCTGTTACTAATATTGGCGTCATTTGTTTAAACAATTCAAGCTTGTATAAGAATATTAACAGTAACTTTGGCGAGCCAAATGATCAGTAGAAGATATTTAGAATTTTATTTAAGTTCGAACTTATACTTTGCGCTTTTGCCAGGCAATTTATGAAAGGTTCAAGAATGGCTACACGTGTCACTACTGTTCTGACTATTAGATGATAAAGGTTTCACTTTGTCTCATCGAGGTTCACCAAAGCCTTATCTTTTTTTATCGGAGTAGCACCAATATATTTCATGAAGGGTAAGTTAGCCGGTAAAATTAGGCAAGTGGTATTGTCATACCGGCACTATACCGATGCCATATCGGTATATACATTATAAATTCTTTGGTATCTACATACAATTATAATCTCCTCATACCTGAAAAACAAAAATTAGCATAGCAAAAATGCGGTGATTTCTACACAATTTTTTTTTAATTTTATTTTAATAATTTAACAGCACTAAACTACTAGTCTTCTGTGGAACTAATTACCGGCAGGGGTTTTTTCAAGCGGATAAGATTTAGAGACCTTTAAGATAAGAGCCTCCTTTTTCTAAATAGGCCGGCAACGCAACTGCAAGTCTTCTGATAGTGTTATTCATGGGCGGCGCGGAGATGATCACTTACCATCAGGTGAGCCTCTGTCCGATTGCCCCTTTTCTGTAAAAAAAGCAGTAAAATGAACTTAAACATCAAAATAGTAGATTAAAAAAATATGGCCAGTACAGTATTACAATATTTGGTCTATAAAAATTGTGATCGAAGTAATTCTTGAAACAATTGTTACGCGCAGAATATAGCTCTTGGCTTACGAAGAGCCCAAAGAAAACAGAAGACAAGTTTCTGCAAAATAATATGTTGTACAAGAACAAGCTACAAGACAGCTAATGAGCCCTTCAGGGCAAACTTGCTTTTAGAAGTACGCTAGTTTGTAACAATTAATACTTGCAATAATTAGGACACGTTTCTAGGAAAGTATATTTTATATGAAGCAGGAAAGTATATTTAATTTATATACCCTTACGGTTTTTTAGTAAGCAAGTAGGTGGTTTTCTCAATAGAAAAAGACAACTATCGTATTTAGACATCAAAGATATCTTTACTGGTGCGTTGTTATCTTTGTGGGGGAGTTGGAATGCCACTTCATATGTTTACCGGCCTTACCGGCCATATGTTTACCGGCGGTCAACTTTACCCTCCAAACTAAAGGTTGACAACGACAAACACCGACATTGTTGTAGCAGAAAATTATTTAACGCCAGTGCAGTCAGTCAGTTTTCCCCGTGTTGGTTCCAGGCTCCTTTGAAGAATAGACCAACTGCCGTTCTGCCAGGCAAGTCGTAAAAGGCGACCGATTGGCTATGCGAGTCACTATCATCGTGACTTCTAGGTGGTAGAGTTCTGCATCGTCTCGCCCGGGTCTAGTACCACCACTTTACTTATTTCCGTCGCAATAGCATCAGTGCTTGTCACTGTCATGTTCCGGTTTGGAGGGTGAAGTAGCCGGTAGACTTATGCATGTGGCATTAGACCTCGCCAAAAGATAGCAACGCACCATTAACATCTTTGGGTCTATAGGCGATGGTTGACTCTTTCCATCAGGAGACTCATCTGTTTATTTGCTATCTTATGATATAAAAAAAATATATATAAAAAAATAGGAAAAGGTAGAGATATTGCAGACCTCTACCATCTACTAAAGGTGATAACTTCCCAAAACCAATCGAATATTCCTTCCCAAAAAAACACAAAAATATAAGCGATATTACCCCAGCAGGGGGTACATTTTTGTTTTGAGGTCGAGGAGCATCTCTATAGCAATATAATATGCTATAAGGCGGCCCCTAGACCTACAATAATATTGCGCAACTAGCTGTTGCCAGCGACTCTGTCCGCGCGGACTTCGTTTACTCTGCAAAGCACCTCCCCGCTAGGTGATAGCGTGATAATATGTAGCCTATATGTTGACCCGACCTGTTAGTAATATGCGTGCATAATTTGAAGTAAATCCATGCAGTACTTTTTGAGTTTACCCCGGACATACATACAGACAAACAGACATACAGACAAACAGACAAAAATTTTAAAAACTATATTTTTGGCTTCGATATCGATTGTAGATTACGCCCCAAGTATTCTTTTAAAAAAATATTCAATGTACAGTTTTCACTTTTCTTCGATTTTATTATATGTATAGATATTACGTATTGTACAATATTATTGACCGTTTAGAGTCAATATTGAAGATTGCACAATGATTGAACGAAAGTTTGAGCGGGTTTAATTTTTATTGTACAATATTTTTTTCTTGCACTGTGTAGGTTTAACATTGCACAATATTTTTCACTTCAGAGCTTGGAACGGTCGTGGTCGGTCAGTTGCGGTGTTTAATGTAGGTATGGTCGTGTCGTAAATTTAAGCAAAATTTCGAGCAAGAAATTTTCGTCATTTCGCGGTAATTTTATTCATCTTGTTAATTTAATAGTTCATTACTAGAATGGACCAAAATTTCGACCACTGGCCGAAATTTGACATCGGTCGAAATTGAACATGTGACCGAAATACGTCATTCCGCCGAATTCCGACATTCGATCGAAATTTAACTTACAGCCGAAACTCAACATGTTACTTGCACGAAAATATTGATCAGACTGGTTTGTCAACATTATTGAGCGAATTTATTGAACGTCGAGAAACAAAGGGGTATTCAATATTATTGCACAATAAAAGTATTGCGCAATATTATTGTAGGTCTGTGGGGCACCATACCATACATATTTAAATACAGCATATTTTTGCGTCTGTATGTATCCATAGTGATGTAACGCTTAGTGTTATATTTCACATCACAGTAACTGGCCAGCTGTCTTTGAATTTTGAATATTTTATAAGAATAAATGTGCTTTTATATCCTTAAGAAAATTTATAGAATTTATACATATAATAAAATCGTAAAAAAGTCAAAACTGTACATTGATTATTTTTTTAAAAGAATACTTGGGGCGTGATCTACAATCGATATCGAAGCCAAAAATATAGTTTTTAGAATTTGTTTGTTTGTCTGTATGTATGTCCGGGGTAAACTCAAAAAGTACTCATGGATTTACTTCAAGTTTTGCATGAATATTACTAAAAGTCGGGTCAACATAATACCTACATATTATCACGCTATCACCTACGGGGAGGTGCGGTGCGGAGTAAACGAAGCCCACGCGGACGAAGTCGCGGGCAACAGCTAGTAATCAATGAAATGTGAAATATAAAACTCATAGTAGCACTAGTTGTGCCCACGAATTCGTCCGCGTGGAAAAATATCTAAAGAAAGACCCAGGGTAAAACCCACATAGTTCCCGTTCCCGTGGGATTCCCGGGATAAAAACTATCCTATGTGTGTTCTCAGGTTTTAAACTATCTTCTTACCAAAATTAATCTAAATCGGTTCAGTGGCTTAGGCGTGAAGTAGAGACAGACAGACAATCAGTTACACTCGCATTTATAATATTAGTATGGATTTGTTCCTTTTAACGAATAAGTTTAGACCCCGAGGCATACAAAAAAGATCAATAGCGGTGTCAAAGTTCTATAGAACAACCAAAAAAGATCCAATTTAGCATATGAGAGACATTCTGTATTGCCGTTTTTTTTCTCCTGGATTAATGTCGGGTTCCTATAATAACTAACCATCAGTCGTTTGTTTAAGCGTTCTACACGTTGTTTGGACATTTGGTACTCATAATTTGAAATCCATAGGAAAAGATTTAGCTTACGCATCATAGAAAATGTCACTAATCGTAATTAAAACGAGTCGCTTTTTTAAAGCCGGCGCTAGACAAAGCTACAAACATTTAAACACTTCTTTGAAGACTTTAAAAACTTATTTGAATACATATTGTCGCAACCTGCCAGACATGTTTTGCAAACATTTTCTCCACAGTTACCGGTAGATGACAAACAAGATGGATGTCAATTTTGTGGACGCTTTATTATATAAGTGCTTGTAATTATATGATACAATTGCAAAATCTACCAAAACCTCGAAGAAAAAGACGCGAATGGGTGTGAAATATATAATCCCGACCTAGTACGTACGTGGCACGACACGATCTTTCACTATAGGAGGGGTCGTGCAACTGAAGTGAACTTTGCACAAGTGTGGCAGGCTACGCAATCATTTGAACACATTCATGGGCGTACCGAGGGGCAGCTGCCCCTCCCCCCCCTGTAATTTGTTTACCTCTCTACTAAGTATCTACTGTTGTAGATAAAAATATAACGTGATAAAAATATAGTCTTAAAATGTTACGGCTGCCCCCTCTCCCCCTCGGCCCAGAATCTGGGTACGCCCATGAACACATTCCAACTTTTCTCTGCCAACTTAGCGCACTATAAAGCGTTCAAACGCTTTATAGTGCGCTAAAAAACCGAAAACGCTTGGCAAGTGCCTAATGTTTGTTCAAACTTAGAACACATTTTTAAAGTCCCGTGCCACACATAGCAATCAAACAAGTGTTCAAATATTTGAATTTATGTCTGGCGCCGGCTTAATATAGAAACCGGGCATTAGTTAACCTCGAGTTTTTCAATTCTGTTTTGAATAAAACCAACTGCCTTTCTAAGATCTGCCAGATATTTCGTAAAAGGCTAACGTTTGATCAAACTTGACACTATCAACTCGACTGCTAGGTATGTGTAGTTGTGAAACATCTTGCCCGGGATTGATATTTATCCAATCAAATTGCACATATGTTAAGTGTTTACCCAATCATATTTCCGCGCGTGCATTGTGTCATATTTCATATTGATGGATCGTTTCCTCCTGTTTGTACCAGCAATATATAATGCTTCATAACACTGCCCTACATAAAATATTGAGAGAATTTCAGACTAACCAGCTCGTGATATATAATTTGTTGTAATCTGTGGGCTTGATTTTGAGAAATGCAATGAAAATGTGTAACGGAAGCCGGGAAAACGTGCGCTATTTGAAATAGCTATGTCCACACTGTGCCATTTTATCTTCAACTTTCATCGTCATCATGCTATTTAATTTTCGTTTGACGATTTCATTTCGTTTCATTCAATAATTGAATAGGTACGTCAAAGAAAGCAACGGTAACATAGTAATTTGAGTTTTCGTCAACTTGTTGAAACATGGGCGATGAGAACATTAACAGTAATAGTAGCGATCTGGAAATTTATGGACTTTATATTTTGATATATAATTTATATATTTTTCATGTATTTTTCATATATTTAAAATATATAATTTTTATATTTTAAAATATATTTTTTATATATTTTTTTTTTCATGGGGGTTGTGTGGTTCTGATAAGAGTGAATTTAGATAGTAAACAGATGGTTTATTACAAATGTATTGTTGTAGAAGGATTGATGAATAGATTTTGAAGTATATAGCTTTTTAAAATTAGAATTAAAATTTTGAACAAATATATTTTGTATGCTAAGAGATAAAAATATAATAATAAACATTAAAAAAGAAATCTGGTTCTTTGAATTAAAAAAATCCATAAGTATAATTTAGATGAAAAATATAAAATATTTGTAACGTGATTGGTCAAATATATCATAAGCATGAAAATATATATAATTCTATACTAACAGTTAGTTGCGCGCTTGCGATTAATAATTGCAATTAATAAAATAAAAAACCCAAAAGACTGCATATCTTTATATATTGTGTACATTGATTCCACTATTGTTCAGATTTTTCATCGTAATTTTGTGGAAATATTTTAATGCGTAGATACTTTATAGGCTGACGAATTACAGTCAAATGCTCTTTTCGGACAAGATTCGTTAGATTTAATAACATATACTTCAATAGATTTCTTCAAATTTGGCTTACGTGACTTATGTCAGGACACGTTTGTTTATAAATAACATCGTACCCTGATAGCCACCTTACCTATAACTTACTGTCAATCTACATCCGCAATTTGAAGCAAACTTGACGGAAAGAGTTGGCAAAGCGAGCGATTACCTATTAGTTACCTATAACTACAAATCTAAAAAAACTATTTTTTCAGCGTATCAAAAATTAGTCATAAACATCTTGACAGTATTACATATTTATACACTATATATTTTCAGTATTTTTGAATCGCTTGTCCTATTTTTCTTTGTTAGCCACCGGAAATCCCAGAAATTCGCTAACGAGATTATCAGAATTACCTAACAAGTATTTTAATTATAACTCAAAGTAGGAAATTTCGTTTGACGTCAAGTTAGTGTTATCAGGAGGTATATCGGTCTTTATAATTTGCCTATAACTTCCGTTAATTAGCCTAAAACCCAATAACATTCGATAACAAACCTCAAACTAGGGATGTACGATTCCAAAAAAAATCGATCTTGAGAATCGCGACAAATATTTTATTATTTGTTATAAATATTTTATTGACAGATATGAGTAGAGTGATTATCATTTTGATAATATCTTAAAAAGCACCCCACGCTTTTTTTAAAATAAAATAATTTTTTTTTATTCACACTATTATTAATTTATATTTATTGAAATTTTCAACACTATTCTTAATTTAAATTTATTAAAATTTATTTTCTATTTTTTGCTTTGATTTTCTATAAAAAGCGTGCTTTTAGTTTTTTTAAACTATTATTTATTTTTTACTTTTTAGTTTGGTTTATTCATAAAAGCGTGATTTTTTAGTTTTTTAAAACTATTATTTGTTTTGTAAAATTAAAATTCTCCTTAGTATTCAAAAATTTGTCAATATTGGAGAAATCGGCTAAAGATAATTATTGGAAATTAAAATTAACATCAAGTCCTGTCTTATCGACTGTAGGAATAATTATAAAAAATTAAAATTAAGTTTCTTATCTTATCGACTATAGATGAAAATTATATAAAATAACAAAAATCATATTTTGCAAATTAAAAAATGGAATAATTTTATCAAACATACAAACATACAAAAGTACAAACGTACAAACATACAAACATACAAACATACATATAGGTGAAGCTAATAAAAAGTTTGTAAAAATTATATATCTCAATTTTAGAATCAAATTTGTAAATTACTTAAAAAATACTTTCTTTGAAAATTCGGGAAAATTGAAAAATCGGGAAAATTAAAGTTATAAATAAGAGAAAAAAATCTATTAAACACTGCGTAGATCATTTAAAGATTAAAAAAATTCGATACAATCGAACGACAATCTGAAATTCGAAAATACGGTTATTTTGTAGCTTCTCTTTACATGCTATTTTTTAAAAATTTTGTCAATTTTTCAATTCTAAGATCATATTCCAGCTATGAAAATGCACTTGCAAGTCATTAACAATTGTGTTTAATAGATTTTTTTCCCATATTTATAACTGTAATTTTTCCGATTTTTTTTTTTTGGTATTTTTAGATTTTTTTTTTAATTTTTAGCGCGCGCATAAAAATTTCTAGTAGAAATTTATTTCGATGTCGATGGTTCATTATTCTACATCGACCATCGATGTTTCGATTCCAAAAAAAAATCGACCAAAAAAAATGATGTTTCCCGGAAAAAACATCGATAGTCGAAACATCGATGTATATCGGCCATCCCTATTTGACTACTTTAGTTATCAATTAACAGGAAAAAACCAATTTATTTTGCGCATTATTAATACATTTTATGGTCCGTTCTCTGAGTTCAAGTTATCGCTGTTTTCGATATAATAAATTTATTAATATATTTTCCGTATTACATAGCTATTTTAAATATTAAATAAGCAAAGGAAAGTTTTGAATTGATGAAAACCCAAATAATTTAGTTTAGTTTTGATTCAAAATGATACTACTCCACTATCAGTAGAAAACAATAAAGCCCTTGAGTTTACAGAATGTTTTGCGTGACAAAAACAATTTTTTTTTAATTATCAATTTTTTGGGTTCCAATTTCTAAATTTCGACATTGAAGCGAGCCCTGGTTATACTTGGTGGAATATGTGCGGCTTACTAATTGTTATAAGAAGAAATGTCAAAAAAAAGAACCAAGCGAAAGTTTTGGATACGACCATGGGCGTATCCAGATTCTGGGCCAGGGGGGGGCAACCATAACATTTTAAGACTATATTTTTATCTACAGCAGTAGGGAGGTAAACAAATTCCAGGGAGGCAGCCGCCCCTCCCCCTCCCCCCACCTCCCACTTGATACGACGCTATTTGAATAAACTTGTAAACCATCGTTTATCTTTATTTGATGTGTGTAAAGTTTATCATTTGGATCCCAAAATCTTGGAAAGTGTCTGTAATTTTTATTCCTATTTCCTTGTTTGCTATCTGATGTTATAAAAAACAAGGCCAGTGTCCCACGGGCCCATGCTATCCATGTAATTTAAGAGCTGTGGATTTTGTTAAAAAATAAATAAAAAGAGTCAACGTCACCTATAGACACCAAAGATGTTAATGATGCGTTGTTATCTAGTGGCGAGGTCAAATGCTACATGCATAAGTTTACCGGCTACATACCCTCCAAACCGGAATACCACAATGACAAGCACTGACGCTGTTGCGGCAGGAATAGACAAGGCGGTGGTAGCTGACCCGGGCGAGACAATGCAGAACTCTATCACCTAATAATCACGATGGTAGGGACTCGCGTAGCCAGTCGGGCCTTATACAACCTGCCTGGCAGAACGGCGGTTGGGCTATTCTTCAACGGAGCCCGGATCAATATGGGGTGTATTAATCTTCTAAACTTGTAGTACACTACAAGAAAGAAAGAAAGATATTTCAACTAAAGTTAATTTGTTATACTTCAAATAGATTTGTTTAAAATTTAAACCACAGAAGTTTAGATAATTGGGAAAAACCGCAAACCGAAGCTCACGAGCGATAATTGGAAAATATGGTCGAGCTTATGCAGAAAATGGAGGCTGAATGCTAAAATTTAGATGTTTATTATATAATACAGAGAGTATTGATTGGTTTAGTTGTTAAATTGTTAAGCTAAAATCATAAAATCGGGATCAGGAAATCTATTGTTTGGTATCTCCGAGGTGCCGGGGTTTGGTGTTCGTCCAGCCACAAACACAGTCAAGTGTGAATCGCACTCGCAAACTTCATTGGAATCTCTTTAGGGTTCCGTACTTAAAAGGTAAAACGGAACTCTATTAATAAGCTTCCGCTGTCTGTTTGTCCGTCTGTCTGTCTGTCACCAGGCTGTCTCATAAACCATGATAACTAGAAAGCTGAAGTTTTCGCAAATTATATGTTTCCGTTGTCGCTATAACAACAAATACTAAAAATAAAAAAATGAAACTATTAAGGGAGTCCCCATACAATATACGTGTTTTCTTTTGCTGTGATAGTACGGAACCCTTCGTGCGCGAGTTCGACTCGCACTTGGCCGGTTTTTTTATATCACTCTCTCCTTATCCCTCCACACTTTCACTTCTCACTTTTTCACCCCCTGTAATTTATTTTCCTTACTTTCTTCACTTTCTCACCCCTTCCTCACTCTCTTTCTGTCCCTCTCTTTCTCCACTTTCTACGTTCCCCTTCCCTTTCCCCTTTCCCCTTCCCCTTCTTTCCCTTATCTTCTATGTTTAGCTATATTTATCTTATTTTCCCCTTTTTTATATCATAAAATAGCAAACAAGCAGTGGCTCTCCTGATGGAAAGAGACAACCATCGCCTATAGACACGAGAATCTTATTAATAAGTATTTTTTATAGAAGAAGGAGCAAACGAGAAAGAGGTGTAAAGATTAAAGTACAATACAACAACTCTTTATTGTGCACCAAAAACAAATGACAATATACAAATTACATGATATGACTATTTCTACACATTTAGATACACAAAGGCGGTCTTAACATTAAGAAAGCGATCTCTTCCAGACAACCTTAGGATAGGATAATAACATATTCTAAAAGTAGTGCTAACCACGAGTACATTTATAGTTTTTGCTTCTAAAAGATATAAAGACAACATTCCAATAATATAACAAAAAATAAAAATAAGCAAATAAATTACTGGTAATACGTAATCTACATTACAGAAAATTTAGGACAAAATACAATTAGGTATATAGAAAGTGACGTTTAATCATATTCTTGAAAGTGTATAGACTCGGCGCTTTCCTAATATCCTCAGGAAGAGAATTCCAGAGTGTCACAGCTTGAGAAGTGAATTAACGGCTGTAATAATTAGTATTTTGAATTGGCATTAAAAGAGAACGATTGTTAGCCGATCTCAGATATTTGTCTTGGTTGATACGGAAAGTGAATCTTTCCTTCAAATATACAGGAGAATTTGGATCATAAAGAATGGAGTAAAGCTGTGAGAGAATATGTGTATTCCGACGAAGATGAATTGGTAACCATTTGAGCTTGATGTGAAATTGGGAAACGTGATCATATTTGCGCAGACCAAATATGATACGAGAAGTCTTGCAGTTGCATTGCCGGCCTTTTAAGAATGAGTAAGTTCTTTTCTTGAAGGTTCCCAAGTCGTAATATTTCGAAAACACCCTGTATTTGCTATCTGTGTGGTGAAATGGTATTACCAATTGCATAAGTTTACAGGCTACCTCATCCTCAAAACTGTAAAACAACAATTTTTTTTTTTATAGTAGAGGGGGCAAACGAGCAGATGGTGCACCTGATGGTAAGTGGTCACCGCCGCCCATGGACATCCGCAATACCGGGGGTATTGCAGCTGCCGGCTTTTAAGAATGAATAAGCTCGTTTCTTGAAGGTCCCTAAGTCGTATCCATTCGGAAACACCCCCGAGGGTAATAGATTCCACAAAGGAGTAATGCGAGGCAAAAGGTGTCAAAACAAGCAACAAGATCTTTGAAGTTAAAAATTCTTTGGCCGCGTTAGACGGTTTTTGGCAGGGATTTCTTTCACTAGGTGGTAGAGTTTCGCATTGTCTCGCCCGGGTTGGTACCACCGCCTTACATATTCTTGCAGCAATAGCGTCAGTGCTTGTCACTGTCGTGTTCCGGTTTGGAGGGTAAGGTAGCCGGTAAACTTATGAATGTTGCATTAGACCTCGTCAAAAGATAGCAACGCACCATTAACATCTTTGGTGTCTATAGGCGACTGTTGACTCTTTCTATCAGGAGACCCATCTGCTTTTTTACTATTATATGATATAAAAAAGGGGAAAATAAGATAAATATAGTTAAATATAGAAGATAAGGGAAAGAGAGTGGGAAGGGGAAAGTTGAATTAGAAAGTGGAGAAAGAGAGGGAAAGAAAGAGAGTGAGGAATCGGTGAGAAAGTGAAGAAAGTAAAGAAAAGAAATTACAGGGGGTGAAAAAAGGCGAGAAGTGAAAGTGTAGAGGGAGAAGGAGAGAGTGCAGGCCAGAAACTATAAGAGGTTAAAGGAGGGGAGATAAGAGTAGGACGGAAATAGGGGTGGAGAGAGAGATATAAGTAAGAAGGTAGCTTAGGGGAAGGGGAAAATATGGGGCGAGGGAGATGGGGATGGGGGTGATGAGAGGAGAGGTTAGGGGGTGATAAAGGGTCAAAACATATAGGTGAAGGTAGAAGGAAGGTAGAGAGAGCATATGGGGCAGGTAGGGGAAAGAAAATGTCAAGGTAGAGGCAGGTAAGGGGAAGGTAGGGGGAGGCAGGGTAAGGTAACGGGAAGGTTTCTCCCGTGTTGGTCCGGGCTCCTTTGAAGAATATACCAATTGCCGTTCTGCCAGGCTGATTGTAAAAGGCGACCGATTGGCTTCAGGTGTCACTCAACTCAAAATGATAATCGATTTTTGATAATCGATAATGGCATTCAACATAATTTTTTAATTGAAAAATGTTTTATTAGCTACAAAATCGATGGCTTGTAAAAGTTGAACCAATGCCAAAAAACTTTTTTCAAAAATTTTCAGTGACTCCGTTTTTTTAAGTAAAAAATCTGACATGATTTTGAATTTAATTGGTACATTAGTATAAAAGTTATTTTTGAGAAATAACAGCACAAGAAATATATATTTAAAACTTAATCTAGCATCAGAAAGCTGAACAAAATCTCCACTAGTAGGACTTACTAGTAGTGATTTTAAAAATATAAAGCAAGTTTGCTATAAACACCATAATTTTAATATTTTAGAAGCATCTTTTGAAAACTGGATTTGATTTTGAATAGGTATTAGACGTAGTTTTTTAAGTACAACATTTATTATATTACTATCATTTACATCAATAGAAGAAGGCTAAATCATTATAGGTTAAAAAATCTCAGTTATGTCGAAAAAACACCTATTTTCAAAATTTTATGTCAACGGTAACCCCGAAAATATAAACCGATTTTGATGTAATTTACTGCATTGGGCACAATTTTTCTAAGAGCTGATTTTGTACTCAATAGGTAACATTATATGGAAGTTATTAAAAACATTACTTTTCTAATTTTTTTTGAGGTACTAAGCCGAATGAGTTCAAATGTTCGGGATATTTAAGTTTAGCTAAATTATCGGAAAAGGTTCCTAGGACCTCAAAACATGGAGATCTGGTAAAACTCGATTTTCGAAAATCGGGGGAGAAATTCGTAGCGGGAAGTTAAAAAATACCTGAAAAATATAAATTGCAATGCATTAAAAATACCACCTCAATCGTATAACAAAGAAACTATTTTTTCTCATGAGAAATATCATATAATAGCTAGCAAAACATTTGCTATTTTTGTTTTAACTACAATATGTGGGACATATTTTATTAAAGCAAAAAAACCCCAAGGAAGCAGAACTTTAGTTTAATATCTACATTTTCATAGCCAACTGGTTTCAATAAACAAGAAATTTATAATGTTAACCAACGCAATATTTATTAAAGCGTTCAGCTTTAGTATACTTTAATACATTTCATATGCATTAAATAAGTTTACGTAAACTGTTGCTAGGGATGTCACTTTTGTAGTGTATCGATTTTGAAGCCTTATTCAAAATGTACAATTATCAGCTAAAGAGTTTATTGTTTGATGCAAGAAAATCAGTCTTGTTTAAGCTACAAATAATATTTCCCATTAGATATTAAACATCATCAAGCATAAAATGGTGATATTTTATTTAATATATTATTATATTGAGACAGTCAATTTTTCAAACGTTGGGCAATTACGCGGGTTTTGTTTTATATTATAAAGTATGTCACACACTACACAGATACGGTAAGATGTCTGCATCTGTCCATATCGCTCTCTATACAAACTCAAGGAGCAACACACACTACGCAGATAATATATATTTTACCGTCAAGCATCTGCGGGCACCGACATATATCAACAGACGGTCACAGATATCTGCGTATACAAATATATCTGCAGATAACATCTGTCATCTGTCTGATGCGACAGATTTTGTACAGGTTGTTTTGCAAGGAAATTTAATTTATTTTGATCTGTTTTGTACTTATGGCGTGGCTACATATATCGGGCAACGGCGAAGTATAGCGCTAGCATGATGTATCGGTCTATCGTTTAACTGTATCACGATAGGGTGACACGTCACTGCAGTGGGCGTGAAACTGCGGTTCGCAGGTAATATATTTAGCGCGGCCAACACAATCTATACAAATAAATAAAATAGGAGTATCTGTTTGTAATATTAAAATACCCTTTTATACTAAGCTTTTTTACTAAATGCATGTGTATGTAATGTACCTACGGTATATGCAGAAAAATAACATTTTTACAATTTTTGTGTGTCTGTCGGTCTGCATGAATAGAAGTATGTTTTATTTTTTGCGAGTAATCGTACCCTACCTCTAACTCGCGGCTTGCACTTGAACTTTTGTCGCGACAACGCACTTCGGGCGATAGTGGCCAGTGGGGCCCCGAAATGAGCAAACAAAAAAGTTTATATCTACCCGAGTACATAATATGTTAACTTCATGTGCAAGTCATATTGATATCATTATCTATATTAATCCTATAAACTAGCTAAGCCCGCGACTTCGTCTGCGTGGAAAATTTCGAAATTAATGGTAGCCTAAGTAACTCCTTATCACATCAGTCATCTACCAATGAAAGTCCCGTCAAAATCGGTTCAGCCGCTATAGAAGCGTGTTCTATTAAGAGATTAAATTCACCTGGATCATTTTTAAGTTTTATGTGACTTTCCACCCAAATTCTTTGCCTTTTAGTATATTGTAACGCAACACGTGCATCAAATTTAAAATCAGAATCCTCTTCTGAGGAGCTGTCTAACAAATCTAGAAGTAATAATGCGAACTCATTGTAACAGCCTGTATAATACGATCAGTACCAAAAACAGTTGTAGCCTGTTTGAAGGATTCCGCGTGAATGTGTCGTTTCGTATATTATCGTATCTGCGAAGTGTGTGATACCTTCAGATAAGTTTTTATACTCAGATAAAATATTACCGTATCTGCGTAATGTGTGACAACCTCGAAAGGTTTTGATTGCGCTTTGCTTTCGAGTTTCGGGTTTGTATGTAGGTAATGGTTGCGCGTGAAAGATAGAAGGAAAGTTTGATAGAAGACTTTTTATAAAAGCTAAAAAGTATACACTAAGAATAAGTATCCACTCATTCGACTCTTAATATAGGATAAGGCACACTAAGAATTGTTTGTATGATCTCGTAATGGGCTGCAGGGCAGACCATGACTATTCTCATACAACTCAAATCTTTTTAAAATATTATACTCAAATTGAGGCGTGCCATCACAAACTTTTCAAAATAATTTAATTAATAAAATATTTATAATTGAAGATATCGATACTTTCATAATACGTTCACAACACTGAAACAAAGATCCAAACAACGTCCCGTTAGCCTTTGATTATAAATTGTAGGGCTTCATAGTTCATGTACAGACCAGTGCTTCGGTATGAATATTCAGATAACTGTTTCAGCCAACTTAGAGTACTGTATACAAACAGACGAATGTATTACTGTACTATATAATATGGAGAATAAGATATTTCCTCTATATATGTATGTGTATTGAGAAGATAACTTCCCCTCAATATTACCAGCCGTAGAGTACATAAAATACCTATCCAAAACTTAGCACCTTCACTACATAGTACAAAACAAAGTAGCTTTCTGTGTCTGTCTCTATGTCCCTATGTCTCTATGTATGCTTAAATCTTTAAAACTACGCAACGATTTTTTACGCGGTTTTTTCTTAATAGATAGTTTGATTCTTGAGGAAGATTTTAGTACATAAACATTTTCGATATTTTACGGAAACAAAAGCTACGCGAGTAAATCCGCGGGCAGGTTGCTTGTAGTATATAAAATCAGTGCCGGATAAAGCCGGCGCAGGGCCCGTAGCAAATGTGAACAGAGGGCCGTTGAGTTACATCGCCTATTGAAATTTAGGATGTAAATAAAAAAAAGCTTGAGAGGTGTCCAGGGACACCCGGATGGAACGAAGTTCCTTTCGATACAAAAAACCTGTATACACTCAACAAAAATAATCGTCACGACACCACACTGTTCAATGCGAAATAGAAATGTAAATATCTGGCTTGCTTTCTATAAGAGAAAGAGAGAGAGACAGATAGAGAAACACGCACACGCCGCACAGCTTACAATAGCTTACTATAGCAAAAAGTGTCGTGACAACTTTTCGTAAGAATTTTTTCGGTCTAGCCCCCTTTCACAACGCGCGATAAGGAACTTCGTTCCAAAAACATTTTCTAAAAGGCTTTTCGTGATTTAATGCATGCAAATTTAGAAATAACATTCGACAAATCAATATTTATAAGTAAATCATTTTCTATATTCATTATAGTGAGGTCATTCAAACATTCTCGTCCCATTGTGTTTCTTAAGACATAATTTTTATTCGTTTTAATGTTGAAAATGAACGTTCTCCACTGCAGTTTGTGATCATCAAATTCTAATAAATGCGTAACACTATTTCTACATTTGGAAAACACGATTCCAATAACTTTTTTGTTTGAATTTTATAAAATTGGAGTTCCAAAGCCCGTTTCCAGCAGCTGACACTGACTTTAAAGTAGTTTTATAAATTAAGTATCTATTTTACTATTTTTTTATTGGTTATCATTTGAAAAGTATTTTAGTTTCTACATGGTCGGGTTATCCTTTATACAAACAGCTCGAATCGAAAACAATATTAAGGGATTCCCCCTGTAAGTATTGTGGTATTGCCAACTTGCAGCAAAATAATATACTGGTTACTGGAAAAATTAAATCGTCTTCAAATCTGTCAATTATACACGTATCTCAAAATAATATAAAATCTCTTACGAAATTTGGTACACTCGCTTGCACATTTCTAATTCCAATAATCTATCTATATTAATATTAAAAATGCGAAAGTTTGGATGTTTGGATAGATGTTTGTAACTCAATCACGCAAAAACGACTGAACGGATTTGAATAAAATACACACAGTATTACAGTACAATACAATAGTACAACACAGTAGGAACACAGGTAGATGATGACCTGGAATAGCACTTAGGCTACTTTTTATCTCGGAAAAATTAGTTGATCCCGCGGGATGTTCCAAAAACTTAAAAAGGTGTGTGTGCGATTCACACACGATAGAAGTGAAACTTCACTAAATCGAGAAAAGAATGAGATGGCATCTTACTAAAAAGCTGTAATACGCAGCCGCATACAGTGTAAAGTAGTATTAGCTCACGTACTTTTCACATATACTAACACACGTTAAATGCTCAAATACAAGCAAGTATTAAACAGTGTGCAGTATACATACACACCGACATTTGCTCTCTCGCTTTGGCTCACTAATTACAGGCGACTATGCTTAAACGACGGGAGTGGGGACGCTACGAAGTACGGAACAAAGAGGAGAGACCGATAATATAAAATAGTATGTATATTTCTGTCTCATTCTTTACCGGCTTCATTCTACACATTTTTGTATTTGTGTCTCTTACCTGTCGTTTTTTCCGTTGCATCAGGTTTGAAATCACAACGATTCTAAAGAAGTTTCACTTCAAAAGTTTCACTTCAATAATAAAGTATTTTATCTCTCGCATTGTATATCTGTTTTGTTAATCTTTCACCTACCATTCTTTGTACATGTCCGAACCAACGGAGCATGCCCTTTCTCATCTTTACACCAACACTTTCTTTCAAGCATAACTTCTCTCTCACTTCAACATTACGATTACATTGGTCCTGCGTTGATTATACTTTCATGCCCTTCTAACATACCCAACTCTCACTTTCATACAATATCGTTGGGATAGGCATAGGCAGGCATAGGAATGATTATGCAGGGCAAGAGGGGCACCCTGACTTAAAACCAACGCTCTATTCACTCTGTTCCCCGCCAGCCAGCCAGCCCCCCTCTCTCTCCCTCCCCCCTCCCCCTCTCCCCCTCCCCTCCCCTCCCTCTCTCCCTCTCCCCCTCTCCCTCTCCCTATCCCCCTCCCTATCCCCTCCCCTCCCCCTCCCCCTCCCCTCCCCCTCCCCCCTCACCCTCTCCCCCTCTCCCTATCCCTCTCCCTCTCTCCCTCTCACTCTCCCTCTCTCCCTGTCCCTCTCCCTCTCTCCCTCTCTCCCCCTCCCTCTCTCTAACTCTCTCTCCCTCTCTCTCCCCCTCCCTCTCTCCCTCTCTCCCTCTCGCCCTCTCTCCCCCTCTCCCCCCCTCTCTCTCTCCCCCCCTCTCCTCTCCCTCTCCCCCTCCCCCTCTCCCTCTCCCCCTCCCCCTCTCCCCCTCCCACCCCCCTCTCCCCCTACCCTCCCCCTCTCCCTCTCTCCCTCCCCCTCCCCCTCTCTCCATATCCCTCCCCTCCCTCTCTCCCCTCGCTCCACCTCCCCCCTCCCCCTTTCCCTCTCTCCATATCCCTCTCCCTCCCCCTCTCCCCTCGCTCCACCTCCCCCCTCCCCCTCCCACCCCCTCTCCCCCTCTCCCTCTCTCCCTCTCTCTATATCCCTCTCCCTCCCCCTCTCCCCTCTCTCACCCTCCCCCCTCTTCTCTCTCTCCCCCTCACTCTCTCCCCCTCCCTCTCTCCCTCTCTCTCCCTCTCTCCCCCTCCCGCTCTCCCCCTCCCTCTCCCTCTCCCCCTCCCCCTCTCCCACGCCCTTCTCCCCTCCACCTCTCGTCCTCCCCTCCCTCTCCCCCTCCCCCTCTCCCTCTCCCCCTCCCCCTCTCCCTCTCCCCCTCCCCCTCTCCCTCTCCCCCTCCCCCTCTCCCTCTCCCCCTCCCCCTCTCCCCCTCCCCCTCTCCCTCTCCCCCTCTCCCCCTCCCCAACTCCCCCTCTCCCCCTCCCCTCTCCCCCTCTCCCCCTACCCCCTCCCCCTCCCCCCTCTCCCTCTCTCCATATCCCTCTCCCTCTCCCTCCCCCCTCTCCCTATCCCTCTCCCACTCTCCCTCTCCCTCTACCTGCCCCCCTCCCCCTCCCCCTTCCCCTCTACCTATCCCTCTCCCCCCTCCCACTCCCCCTCCCCCTCTCCCTATCCCTCTCCCCTCTCCCTACCCCTGTCCGTCTCCCTCCCTCTCCCTCTCTCCCTCCCTCTCCCTCTCCCTCCTTCATTCTACACATTTTTGTATTTGTGTCTCTTACATGTCGTTTTTTCGTTGCATCAGGTTTGAAATCACAACGATTCTAAAGAAGTTTCACTTCAATAATACAGTGGGCTGCACGTTGCAGCTAGTCCATACTAATATTATAAATTCGAAAGTAACTCTGTCTGTCTGTCTGTTACGCTTTCACGCTTAAACCACTGGACCGATTTTGATAAAATTTGGCATAAAAATAGATAAGACTATGGAAAAGGACATAGGCTACTTTTTCCCGCGGGAAAATATCTCATTCCCACGGGAAATAAAATTAATCGGAAGAAAGCGTAGCGTTAAGCGTAATGTAGTGCACATTAACTAGATGTCGCTGCACGAAAATACATCGCGCTAACGTTTTGAAACACCTATACATGTAATGAAATCGTTGACAAAATCTTAATATTTCTTCTTTATTTGTTGATTAAACGCGCTTATTTCTGGAACAATAGGTTGGATTGAAAAAATTTTCTTTGTGTGTGATAGCTACATTCATTAGGATTTAGTAGAGATGGGTCGGACTAGGTAAATCAGAGACTAGGTGCATCTATTCTTAGTCTGTAAAAATACGTGATCTAAATACCTGTTCCACCTAGTCCTAACGATACTACGATCTTATTTTGTAAAATTGATACTATGAACAATAAGTATACGTATTTGTTCTTAAAAGTAATTGAATATTATAATATTTTCTAACACTTACGCGAGACATTTACACAAATAAAACTAGGTTTTAAGCTAAGTATCGCGTTTTTTCTGATTTTTAACGTCGGGGTGACGTTAAATGTTTTTTCGCTAAACGATTTCTATAATTCGATACCGAACTTAATTACACTTTACATATTTTACATTCTTCCATATTTTGCCTTTTATCTACAAAATGTTCCCAAACGATATTGCTACGTTTAGGCACCATTATTATTACTTATTATAAAATAAGAAGTTCAGAGTCACCGATTAAATACTAACAATAGTCTTTTATGCCATTAACAAACACGTAATCTGAAAAAATTTTATGATGGAATCACGTCCACGATACTAGGTTAGTCTATGATACTAGATACTCCAAAGTATGAATACTAGATACTTTAAAGACTATGATACTTGATCGATATCGGACGCGATCTCTGTTACCTGTTCTCAATGAAGTATTTGATCGAGTATCGCGTATTATGACGTATAAATCGGTATTCAGCTGTTAGCTCGGCGGTCGGCCATACGTAGCGAGAGACCGGGACGGAACATATATATTGTATAACGGTATCTCACTCTTGTGAGAGCGGGAAAAAATATACAAATCGTATTGCTTCATCTCGTTAGCATTTTGTCATGGGTGAGCAAGATAGCAAAACACGTTTTCACAAAAGAGTAAAGGAAACAGTGCAGCGGATGCGATGAGTGAGTGCTATAATTTCATAAATACTACTAGACTACAGGACTATACGGACTTAGTCTTGTGAAAAATGGAATAGGTGCCGCTTAGTATCGTAAAATACCTAGTATTCATACCTGTTCTAGTATTTACGACTCATCTCTAGGATTTAGAAAGTTTATAGGCTATCAAGCATTACTTTATTACGTTACAATTATTCTTGGTTTAGTTTAAATATCGATATTCGTAAACTAAGTCGGAAGAAAAGCGCTATCGAACTGCTGTATCCACGTGCGCTGGCGTAATGGATAATGGATGGATAAGTATACATAAGTACAATGTACTACAAATATATTGATTTTAAGTAGATCTACAAAAAAGTCCGCGACACTATATCTATCTCTTATAACAACAACACAATAAGAAATTTTTAATCGAAAAATTGTTGAAAATTAATAGATGAAGTTTGAGCAGTAGGATTATTATACGCAGGTGTACGCAGGCATATTAATCCTTACTAACGAAAAGTACCAACTTCATCAACACGAAAATCTTAGGAAGATAAACCTTGGCTATTATACCGAGTTATTTGGATGCATAGTTTCAGAATAATTGCAAAATGAAAATAATTCAACAATAGTAGGTTTTTACTGAAAGGTTTTGCGAGACGCGGCGCGCTACTCACCGCCGAACGAGAACCGAACATTGCCGAGAAGAGCCGAACTGTGAATGCGTTGGCTTTACTATACTTTTTAAGGTTCCATATTCAAAGTTTAAAACGGGACCCTATTACTAAGACCCTGCATTTGTCTGTCTATCTATCTGTCCGTCACCAGGCTGTATTTTATGAACCATGATAGACAGTTCAAATTTTCACAAATGATGTATTTATGTTGCCGCTATAATAACTAAACCTAAAACAGAATAAAATAAATATTTAAGGGTGACCCCCATACAACAAACGTGTTTTTTTTCGATCTTAATAATGAAAACTGGTAGACGTTTGAAATATCCACAGAATATTTAATAAAATAGTCACTTTAAAAATAAATAATTAAAATAAAATAAATATTTAAGGAGGCTCCATACAACAAACGTGATTGTTTGCCATTTGTATAGGTGATAGTACGGAACCCTCCGTGCGCGAGTTCGACTCGCACTTAGCCGTTTTTTAAGGTACATGAGTGGAAGCATAAACCTCTAACTAGAGGTGGGTCGTTTCGCGATTTTGCCGTATCAAAATGAAACTGTTTATCGCCACGCGATAGGGGTTTCTGAAACGATTTATTTTGAAAAGTATTGATTACAGAATAGCGGCCTTAGCTAGCTGTTCTGATACCTGTCTCATTTCCATGCAATACCGTTTTGAGCGCTTCCTATCGACGGATCGAGTTGAAATCTTAGGATGAAATTATTTTACGTTAAATATTACATATTTCTTATGTATTGTATTTATAAATACCTATGTATTGTAGTTATGAATCGTACACATAATATATTTACACTATCTATACAAATAAATAAAATTGGAGTGTCTGTTTGTAATATTAAAATAACCGGTTTTAACTAAATGAATACGGATGTATAAACGGTACACATACCAAAATAACACTTTTTACGATGTAATAAGGAGTAACTTAGGCCCATTTTTAAAAAAAAATATCATACGCGGACGAAGTCGCGTGCACAGCTAGTATTTTATACTTACATGCTAAACTAATAACCTCTGTCTTTTTGTCGGAGGAAAATTGTTTAAGAACGCTGTAATACGACATTTTCAAAGTTAATAATTTTGGACGCAGTAAAACTGCATTAACTGACTTTCCATGCATCCATACTTATATTATAAATGGAAAAGTGTGTGTGTTCGTTTGGCCGACGTTCACGATAAAACAGAGCAACGAACTGACGTGATTTTTTCAATTGAGATAAGTTGAAGAGAGGGAGAGTGACATAGGCTACTTTTTGTCTATTTTTAACACCCTCCCCCCCGCCCCACTTCACAGAAGTGAATTTAACGCGAGCGCAGCCTCGGGAAAAAGCTAGTCTTCACTAAATTAAAATAGCTGCACAGAGGGAGTAAACCCTCTTAAACAAAATAAGGATTTAAAAAATCGGTTCATAAATGACTGAGTTCTGAGGTAACAAACATAAAAAACATCCAACCCAATTGATAACCTCCTCTTTTTACCAAACCGGTTGAATATAGATTTTAATCTATATCAATTACTAGCTGTTGCATGCGACTTCGTCCGCGCGGACTTCGTTTACTCCGCACAGCTCCTCCCCCGTAGGTGATAGCGTGACAATATGTAGCCTATATGTTGACCCGCCCGTCAGTAATATTCATGCAAAATTTGAAGTAAATCCATGCAGTACTTTTTGAGTTTAACCCGGTCATACATACAGACAAACAGACAAAGTGATAAACAGACAAACAGACAAAAATTCTAAAAACTATATTTTTGGCTTCGATATCGATCGTAGATCACGCCCCAAGTATTCTTTTAAAAAAGTATTCAATGTACAATTTTTGATTTCCTACGATTTTATTATATGTATAGATTAATTAATTAATAATATTATCATTACATTATTAATTAATTACTAAATATTACATTGTATTATAAAAACAAAGTCGCTTTCTCTGTCTGTCCCTATGTCCTTATGCCCCTATGTATGCTTAAATCTTTAAAACTACACAACGGATTTTGATGCGGTTTTTTTAATAGATAGATTGATTCTTAAAAGAAGGTTTAAGTGTATAAACCTTTATGATATTCCCACGGGAACAAAAGCTGCACGGGTGAAACCGCGGGCAGGTCGCTAGTAAATTATAAATGCGGAATTTGGATGTTTGGATGGATGTTTGTAACTCAATCACGCAAAAACTACTGAACGAATTTGAATGAAATTTGGCACACAGATAATGACCTGGAATAGCACATAGGCTTTTTATCCCGGAAGCAATTGTTGATCCCGCGGGATTCACAAAAAACTGTTATAATGCAGTGGGCTGCATGCTGCAGCTAGGAAATACATAGGTATATCTTGAACCTACGTCCGTAGCGTTTTTTGGATACGTGACGTCGTGACTTGGAATAAGTTTGGCACCCTGACTAAATAGGAAATCCTCACCAGACCGTGGTCCCACGAACAAACTTTTTTGACGTGAATGAATGAAATCAAAATAAATAATAGTTTAAAAAAACTAAAAAACACACTTTTTATAGAAAACCGAACTAAAAAATAGAAAATAAATTTTAATAAATTTAAATTAAGAATAGTGTCAAAAATTTCAATAATTATAAATTAAATAATAGTGTGAATAAAAAAAATAATTTTATTTTAAAAAAAGCGTGGGGTGCATGGTGTCAATAGTTATAAATATTTTATTGACAGATATGAGTAGAGTGATTATCATTTCGGTAATATCTTAAAAAGCACCCCACGCTTTTTTTAAAATAAAATTATTTTTTTTATTCACACTATTATTTAATTTATAATTATTGAAATTTTTGACACTATTCTTAATTTAAATTTATTAAAATTTATTTTCTATTTTTTAGTTCGGTTTTCTATAAAAAGTGTGTTTTTTAGTTTTTTTAAACTATTATTTATTTTCTACTTTTTAGTTTGGTTTATTTATAATAGCTTGTTTTTTTAATTTTAAGCTATTGCACGACTCATGATGCGAAGCATCAGAGAGTGCTTTACGATCGAAAAATTTTTTTCATATATACATATCTTCACGCCAGATCCCTTACGGGGTAGGCAGAGAGAACCGAGTGCCATACATCACGATCCTTGCAGGTTTGTCTCGCTTCCTCCACATTCATCACTCTTTTCATACACACACGCCGGTTGCGAAGACTCTTGGCCAAGTTTAGGTTACACAAACTTGGCCCAAGTTAGGGTGACTCTAGGCTTGGCCAAGGCTAGGTTATTCAGTCTTGGCCCAAGCCTGGGTAAACATTGGAATGGCCAAGGCTGATTGCCCAGTTATGGCCCGGGCATAGGACAATATAGGTTTGCCAAGATGGGCTTCCCAATAATGTCCCAGGCATGGCCCCGTCGTTCGACTCTGGGGCTTCCTGTATGGGCTACTATTCTTTTATCAGAACTATTTTTTTTAACCATTTTGGTTTTGTAGTTTATTAAAAACTAGCTGCAGTGTGCAGCCCGCTGTATTATAAGTTTTTGGTGAATCCCGCGGGATTATCTAATTTTTACGGGATAAAAATAGCATATGTGCTATTCCAGGTCATCGTCTACCTGTGTGCCAAATTTCGTTCAAATCCGTTCAGTAGTTTTTGCGTGTTTGAGTAACAAACATCCATCCAAACATCTATCCAAACATCCAAACTTTCGCATTTATTTATTTATTTATTTATTTAAAATTTATGCACAACATGTACAGAGGTGGACTTAATGCTACATGACATTCTCTACCAGTCAACCTTAAACAAATATAAACAGTGTTTACGATGGGGTGCACAGAGAAACTTAATACAATCGTTTACTACTGACATATTCCTTCTTGATTATTATTAAGATAAATTAAAATTAAAGAAAACAATAAGATAATACGATATTACAATATACTTAGATACAAGTAATATATTACATATATAATACATTATACATATACCTACATAAATACCTATATATATATACAAGTACATATTTATATATAGTTATATAAATACATATATACATACATATTATACTACCATAGCGCGTAACACCATTATTCTGCCAAATGCTTACAGAGAGAACGTTTAAAAGACAATTTGGAGGGACTATTCCTAATATCAATGGGAAGAGTATTCCAAAGCCTCACAGCTTCAGAAGAAAAAGATTTGGATAAGAAATCGGTACGACAAAAAGGTACTTGAAGAGTCGGGATATTTTCTGAACGAAGTTGGCGTGAATGTGTGGCATGCTGAAATATGAATTTTGACTTAAGATATTGAGGTGCATTAGGATTATAAAGAATTGTGAATAATGTACAAAGCAATCTCAACTGTCTTCGTTGGCGGATCGGAAGCCATTTCAGTTTAGAGCGATATAATGAGACGTGATCAAACTTACGCAGACCAAAGATGAACCGTATACAATTGTTGAGCATGCGTTCTAATCTGTCTAAAAGGGCTTGACTTAAATCTACGAAACACACGTCGGCATAATCAAGTATTGGTATAACTAGGGTCTGCACAAGTAGGAGTTTTGATTGGGGTGGCAAAAAGTTTTTGTACCGATAAAGGGATCGTAAAGCCATATTAACCTTACGACAAAGTTCAGTAGTATGTGGTAACCAAGATAGAGTTTGGTCTATTATGAGTCCTAGATCTTTGACGTAAGGGAGAAAGGGGATAGTAATGTTATCAAAAACTACCGCTGAAATAGAGCTCCAATCCAAACTTTGAACCCGACGCGAGCTGCCAATAATGATAGCCTGACATTTATTAGGATTGACTGTTATACCAAACTTATTCGTCCAGTCAAGAACGTTGTGTAAATCCTGATTGATACGACTTACAGCTTCGTTGATGCCTCCTAAGTTTGATTGGGCATAAATTTGCAAATCATCTGCATACAAATGGTGAGAACAGCTTAAACGGTTAGTAATTAGGTTTATGACTACGGAAAAAAGGAGGGGAGATAGGATCCCACCCTGAGGAACGCCTGTCAATACGTCACACCAGTCAGATAAATTATCATTAACACGAACTGCTTGCTGACGGCCTCTAACGTAGGATGAAAACCAATTTAAGGCAGACGGGGATAGGCCAAGGTGTGCAAGGACCGCTATTAAAATGTCATGGTTGACTGTATTGAAAGCATTGGAAAAATCGATTAAAACTAGGACTGACAACCATGACTCTTCCATAGCGGACCTTATATCTTCAGTAACTTTCAGGAGAGCAGTAGTCGTGCTATGCCCCATACGGAAGCCCGATTGACAGAGACTCAGATAATTTATCTCATTCAGGTACTTAGTGATCTGATTATGAGCAACTACCTCGAGAATTTTTGAGAGAAAAGGAAGTATAGATATGGGTCTGAAGTGGTTAGTAGCACTAGGATTTGAGATTTTGGGAAGCGGCAGAATGAGTGCTTTACGCCAGAGAGTGGGAAATTCACTGAATAGGGAAAAATTAATTAAATGTGTTATAACAGGCACAATAAATTCTTTGATTCTAAAAATCATGTCTCTACTCACTTGATCACATCCAACAGCTTTTGATTTAATGGCAAGCATTGCCTTTATTGTGTCTTCATTAGTGACAGGTGAAAAAGTAAATATATTATTGTGAAAGGGGTTCATTGAGCGTATATAAGATATTGTACGAGATTTGATTGTGTCATCCATGATGTGTGTGGCTGAGAAAAAGATGTTAAATTCATTAGCAGATATATTTAGAGAGCAGTTATTTACGGAAGTGGAAACACCAAGAGAGTTTAAGAATTTCCAAACATGTGGTGGAGACGAATTGGATATATTATCATGGATATATCTACGTTTAGCTGACCTCACCATCTGATTGCAGCGATTTCTAATTTTTTTAAAGTAACACCAGTTCTCTGAACATCTGTCCCTCTTGAAATGACAAAATGCTCGATCCCGTTTTTTCATCATTTTTCGGATTTCAGGTGTAATCCAAGGAGCAGGAGGGCGCTTTATTTTCACACGATGTATAGGAGCGTGTCTGTCATACAAATCAATAATTTTCTTGGTAAAACAATTGACCTTGGCATCTATAGTTAAGCTGTCAAAGACATCTGACCAATCAATAGAAGAAGCATCCTGTTCTAAATCTGCTTGATTGATTCTTGCAAAATTACGCAATTTCAAGATTTTCACTCGAGGCTTAGGAGGTCTCAATTTATAAGACAAGTGTATCAAATCATGACGGGAGAAACCCGGGGCTGAAAACTGACCATAATCCACCGCATGTGTTGGTGAAGATACCATTATTAAATCAATTAATGAGTCTTCAGCATTTATATTGTGATGTGTGGGATTAAGGGGTAAGAGCGTTAGACAATAAGAATTTAAAATTGAGTGAAGTTCTCGTGCTCTTTGAGTGTCTCTAAGTATATCAGTGTTAAAATCCCCCATTATAACATGATGAGAATACTCATTACTGTACAAGGCTAAAAGAGATTCAAAGTCAGAAAAATAATTAACATTTGGTGGACAGTAAACAACGCCAAGAAGTACCTTTACTCCACTAACAATTATCTCCAACATGAGATATTCGGTGGCTTCCGAGTAAGGTGTCGATGAAGTTGCTAATATTTTAAAAGATATTTTGCTTTGTAGATAAATGGCAACCCCACCACCCCGCTTATTCAAACGATCATTACGAAGAAGTACATAGCCGGGTAAACTGCAAAGATTAGAGCTGTAGGAAGGTTTAAGCCAACTCTCAGACACAAGAATAGCATTCACACAAGGAGAATTAAAGGTATCATATAGTTCATTGTAATGTTGGGGGATACTTTGAGCATTAATATGACAAACATTAAAATGGTTATTGTATTGAGAAAAGTGTTGAGTTATCATTGTGTCAAGGGTCTGGATAACTGTAGTAGAGTCGGAAGACGAATCAGAGTCTAGGGCAGAATAGAAAGAAGCGCTATCAGTATCAGATGACATAATAAAATAATATAATATCAAATAAATACTAATAAAAAAATATATATAATTAAGTAAAAATACGTTAATAACTTAATAACTTAACAGTTAATCAAGTGCAGTAGCACTTAAACATATTTGTAACTACCGGTGGTTATTACATCGTTAATAAAATGTTCAATGTAAGATAATGAAATCACAGAACTGAAAAACAAAAATTATCGATAATACGAAACAGAGAAAAAAAAAAACACAATCATAAGATAAATAAATACAGCGCCACAATCGGGGCCTATAGAGCCATTTTCATATTTCTGACAAACTAGATAAACACAGTAGGGTAAATTTACAAGGAAGAAATATATTAAAAACTATATTAAAAACTTAATTCACAAAGTCTAAACATTTATAGTTTATCTATGAATCTTCACTACAGAAAAGAAGAAGGTGGAAAGTAATTTGACATTTGACAATGTCATCGATTGACGTCTGACAAATGTCATACAAAACCACAACATGTTAATTGAATTATGTCTAAAGTTATTAAAGTAATTGGTTTTAGAAATGTTAAATTTTAAGGTATACCCGAATACAGTTATTATATTTCGTAAAAAGTGAAAAGTAATATAACTACGTGCATATTGGAGTGAGATACAAAGATACGCTATTGATATTGAACAACGTAGTTCGGCTAAGTAAATAAGCTAAACGAGAAATATATATAAAATACTATTTTTTAGTAACTCGCTTCGATCTCTCCTTGGCCAATGATGGCTGCTGCTGCTGCTGCGGTGCTTGCACATGACTAACAGCTTGTTTAGGATGCGCCAAAACAAGTTTTTCAAGATCCAAACTACTTAGGATCTTATGCCGACTGCCATTAGGCGCCTTGATATTTATACTTCCGCCAGTTGTCCAAACATTACGAGTACCAAAGTGATTTCGAGCCTCAAGAAAAAGAGCCTTGCGTCGTTTAGTGAGATATTCAGACAACACTAAAGAAGTACCTTTAAGTTTGGTTTTGAGCTTCCATACTTCATCACGTTGATTTGCGGCCGTCATACGAAATAATATGGGACGAATTTTTCCCCCAGGAGCATTGCCAAGCCTATGAGCTTTCAAAATAGCTGAAGAAGGCAGCCTCATATCCAACCTATTGTTTAAAACTTCCAAGACCAGACCTGGAACATCCTCGTCATGCTTTTCCTCAACACCGTTAAGCAACAAGAATTTTTTACGGTGACGCATCTCCATGATGTCTACTTGTTTACCAATTTCGGATACTTGCTGCTGAAGAAGTAGAAGAACACCTTGAACATGACTACGGTAACTTAAAAATTCTTGTGTCAGCTGGTCAAGATTATCTGTGTGAGGAGTAGCCTTCAACTTGGATTCGAAGTCCTGCATCATCTGCCTTACATTAGCTTCAATTGTTTTTTGTGTTTCAACGACATCAGAAAAAGTGGCCATTTCGAAATTTACTTGTGATTCCAAGTAAAATGTGAAGTCACCGGTAGGTATTGTAAATAAAATTTCTAGATCATGTATACAATTGTCCACAATATATATGCAAAAACACACACTAAATAGTAACTGTTGATAGTTTAAAACAGTAGATAAACAGTAAAATATTAATTTAATTAAATTTTGAGATTAGGATATGTGTCTACTTTTTTACTACAGATTTACTATAGATAAATTAATTTTGTTAGTTTAGTAAACGTTTGTTGGCCATGAAAGCATATATATAATCACGTTTACGTTAAGAAACTTTTGAAAGTATATATTTTCTAGACTCGGTAAGATCCAAAAGCGTCTAGCGAATGAGTCTTTTGAGCAGAGAGCTATTAGAGTTGATCTCATTATTGAGCGCCTAGCGAATGAGTCTGCCGAGCAGAAGGCTCATAGAATTGGTCTCATTGAGGAGCGTTTAGCTAAGGAGTCCGCCGAGCAGGGAGCTCGTGGATTAGTAATGATACGAAACCGTACAGCAATCGAGTCTGCTCAGCCACGTGAGAACCGCTAAGCGGTAGCGCGTCAGACGTCACAAAGACTTCGTTCAATTACTGAGCGTAATTTTATAACCACCATAAATCAATATGCTGAAGTGCCATGTACAATCTGTAAGAAATTATTATATGTAAAACAACAGACGTCATTAGTTAAAGCACGTTTTGTTTTTTTTTGCTCGACTACCATAAAAAAAGACAAGTTCCTTCTCAGGCCTACTGGAACAACATGGAATTTATATCTTTACCTCTTGAACTGACTGACTTGACAGACGTAGAACAACGAGTTTTGTTAAGAGTAGTTCCTTTTATAACTAGTTTTCACCCGCACTAGGATCTCTAGGATCTTAGTTACCACCAAGCAATAAACTGCTCGTCAAAATCAATCAAACAAGCGCAAACTTGAAAGAGTTCTGTCACTTAATTATTGAGCTCCTATGGCCACCTTCTAGCTTCATCGTCGGACCCTGCAGGATCTTAGTTAGCACCAAGCACCAAAGTGCTCGTCGATACGAATCAAACGAGCCCAAACTCGATAGAGTTGTGTCATTAAAATACTGAGCTCCTATAACCACCTTCTGGCTTCATCATTGAACCCTGCAAGAACCTAGTTACCACCAAGCACCAATGTGCTCGTCAACATCAATCAAACGAACGCAAACTCGATAGAGTTCTGTCATTTAATTACTGAGCTCCTAGGGCCACCTTCTGGCTTCATCATCGGACCTTGCAGGATCCTAGTTACCACCAAGCACCAAAGTGCTCGTCAACATGAATCAAATGAGTCCAAACTCAATAGACTTTTCATTCTACCTAGTCAATAGTCATTAACCGATTTTTAACCATTTAATTATTAAGTTCCTGTGGTCACCTTCCGATTCAGATTCATCAGATCCGCTGCATGTCATAATAAGGTTTCATTGTCATTCCATTAACATACGTATACAAAATTTCAGCTCAATCGGTAACCGGGAAGTGGATCAAATTTACTTGCGAGATTTGATTTCAAACATCGAGATAGGTACAATAAATAAAAAATGCTCATAAAACAAAAACTACTGAGCCTACCTGAATCAAATTTTTATGGGACCAATTCGAAACTATTCCGCATCAAACAAAAAAAGAATCACGTAATTCGGTTCAGAAACCTCGGAGAAATCGGTGTACATACATAAAAAAAAATATACCAGCCGAATTCAGAGCCTTCTCCTTTTTTTGAAGTCGGTTAAAAATGAAATAATTTTATCAAAATAGTGTATTTTCATCGGTCCTCGATAAATCTACAAAGTTTGAACGAAATCTGGCCGTTTAAAGTGGGTCAAAATCGCGCCCAAAGAAGTCGGTTACAAACAAACATACAAACAAACATACAAACAAACATACAAACATACAGGTGAAGCTAATAAAAAGCGTGTAAAAACAGATGATAACAAAATTGGGGGATAAAGTTTGGTGTCATAGCTACATAACAATCGCCAGCATCCAAAATCTATTTATACCACTGGATAGCTAAAGAATCAAAGAATTTGGTAAGCTCTACATGAATAGTGGAGTCGGAAGTACCTCCATTTTTAGTTAATTTTACTGCGTTACATATTTTGCATAATATGTTATATTTTAAGAATCAGTGAAACTGAAAAAGTTCTTGTAAAGATTTATTGATTGTATAATTTCAAAAAATATTTTTCAACGCTAATAGTAATTATATATGACACTTAAGGGAAAATTTCAGTGTAAAATTGTAATCAGTAATCAGTCATAAAAAAATCTTTTAAAAGCCATATCAAAATACAACGAATGTATAACGTCTGAAAGAGATTTTAGTAGCAATCTAATGATGCCCATGAAACCCCATATGAAAAAGTGAAGAAGTGTCGAGAATGCAAAAGGATGAAGGTGTCCGAACTGATCAACGATGGCCCTTGTACACTACTAGTCTTAAGGGCCTTTACGGCTTCACACGTCGTGGGGGCGAGTAAAGTGCTCAGCCAGATCTTAAAGATGTGGGGTAGTACGCCCTCTACCCTAAAGATAGGAGACATCCTATCCTTAGGGTAGAGGGTGAGATCGATCCTCGGCTTAGGGGTCGCGTCGTAATTTGTGATAAGAGGTTTAGCGCCATTGTCCCGTGTGTGTGTTTTTGATATGTTTCATTGGCCACAGTTATCAGGTCGTTGGGATCAGTGAGAATTAGGATCAGGGATGTAGTCTGCCGCGGCTAACATTCAGTAGGTTATGGTGTAAGTTGGTATGATTGAAATATCTTAAAATGCTTAGCTAAGCTCAGTAATTCGAGATCTTTATGAAGGACAGTGTATACTACGGTATACCATGGTGCACCCCTGACAATATGCTAGTATTTGTTCTGTACTACTTGCAATGAATGCAAATCAGTACGGAGGAGATGGACAAACGCTACGCGGACGTGATAGAATAGGTCTTACGAAAATCTTGTAAAGTGTCACCTTGTGTCTAAGCGACACGAATGCGGGACACTTGCTGTGATCGGACTATGAGAATTGAAATCGGCAATTGGTTAGGTACTCTCGTATGATAAGTAAGAGTCTGTCGGGCACTCTCATTCGGCATAGCTTGTATATTAGGCCATTGTACCAGATCTTGTCAAACGTCTTCGCGACGTTGAAAATAGAGAACCGGTGGGAATTTGCAGCCCCGGGGCTGCATATAAAGAGTTTAAAATGAACTATGTGTGTCGGTGCACTTAATGAGTGCAAGAGTGAGCTGCTCGGTAACCGACCTGCTCATTTATTATGAGACCTTTCTCGTAAACAAATGCCTTACGGCCAGATAGTATGATTTTTTCGTAGATTTTGTCTAACGTATTGATTAGGCTAATGGGACGGTAAATACTGACATTATTTCAGGGTTTTTCCGGTTTGTGTATTCCTATGGCGGTAGCTTCTTTACACTTGTCTGAAAATGCACAACCGGCTAGGAAGTGCATTGGAGATGCACACTAGTAGGAATACAAGGAAGGAAGAAGGTATTTAACTACCTTATTTGTAATTTTATCAGAACCAGGGGCCTTTTCATTGGTTACAAGATGGACGTGCTCTAGGCCACCTAGGTTCATAGGCAGATTTGACAGAGGAACATTGTGATTGGAACGACAAATGAAAAATGTTACCATCGCAAGATATTACGCATAGCGTAGACGTATTCACGTTAAAGATGCACGGCTTTGTTTTGACGAGACAACCATCTTTTCTATCTTCAAAACATCTCGAATCGGGTAACTAATAAAGACAAAAGTTTGAAGTGTCGGACTAAGAAACGTTTTGACTTTATGCGTAGGACAAAGTTACCCTTGAATTACAATAATAATTGACAAGCTGTAGTGAGAAAATCAGGTGGTCTTTAAATTGATTAATATCAATTTGAAAATCTCATAATTCCGAAATTTTAGAGTGGAGGGACTTGTCAGAAAAACCATCGAATGTATAGGACAAAAGTTTCATCGTATTTTTCATAATATAATCAAGCGATTAAAGTCGAAAAGTAATTATTGTTATTAATAAATATTTATCCTTCACCGAATCAAAATTTTCAAAACCCCATAACTTTAGTAGTTCCCGATTCAAGATTTTTGGAATAAAGAAAAGATGGTTGTCTCGTCAAAACAAAGCTGTTCACAAAAATTAAGCTTGTTATTAATAAAAAAAAATTTGTTCGTGAGACCACGGTCTACACTTTTTTTTAAGTCATAAGATAGCAAACAAGCAGATGGGTCTCCTGATGGAAAGAGTCAACCATCGCCTATAGACACCAAAGATGTTAATGGTGCGTTGCTGTCTTGTGGCGAGGTCCAATGCCACATACATAAGTTTACCGGCTACCTTACCCTCCAAACCGGAACACGACAGCGACAAGCACTGACGCTATTGTGGCAGGAACAGGTAAGGCGGTGGTACCAGACCCGGGCGAGACAATGCGGAACTCTACCACCTAGTAGCCACGATGGTAGTGACTCGATAGCCAATCGGTCGCCTTTTACGACCTGCCTGGCAGAACGGCAGTTGGCCTATTCTACAAAGGAGGCCGGGACCAACACGGCGAATACAATACACAATATTAATTGTGTATTGTATTTAATTTATTATTATTATTATTAATACAATATATTTTATTAATACACTATTCATAAAATATAGCGCAAGTGACAGTTCTCAGAGAATTTTTTGTATAAATAAAAAAAATTAACAACCAAGCTCCATTATCATAAAATTGCTGTAGTTTTATAATTGAGGTTCTTAATTTTATTTTAACTATGTAGGTATGAGACGATATTATTATATAATACATAAATTCCATTCTTTGATACGCTGGTTTCCTATTGATTTTGAATGAGGTAAAATACTAAACGACATTTTCTTTTTAAGAACTTAAGATTTGTGATCCAATAAGCCTCTTAAGGGCTCGCGGGCACTCAGCAAAAAGAAAAAAAACATGAATTTGATCTACTCAAAATCCGGTCGCTGAAAGAATGCGTTCTTGACAGGTTGTGATCGATATGATGATGTTTTAAATACATACTATAATTTTATAAGGTTCTTTTTTTATGGAAAGAGGAATCATCACTTATAGACATTAAGATGTTAATAGTGCTTTGCTACTCTTGTGGCGTGATAGCAATGCCACATGTATAAATTATCGGTTATTTTACCTTTCAAACCCGAACACGCCAATGATAAGTATTGATGCTATTGCGGCAGCTATAGTTAAGGCGGTGGTAACATATACCCAGACGAGACGTTGCGGAACTCTACCATTTAGTGGTCAAGATGGTAGTGACACGTATAGCCAATCGGTCGCCTTTTATGACCTGCCTGGTAGAACGGCAGATTGTCTATTCTTCAAAAGGGGGCTCGAACCAACACGGGGGAAAATATTGGGATAACCTTAAATCAACTCGTTATTTTTGTAGGGATGTGTTAAAAATAACAGGCCATTGTAACGTTATCTGTCGTTATGCCATAAAATTATACGTTTTGCTTTGTAACAAATTAATAATAATTATCTATTGTACTAAATACATTTCATAATAATTGAAGTACATTGATTATTAAAACGATTATAAAACGAAGGTGAGTAATACAAGTAGTTAGTAACCCTAAATGACGGTGGGCCGCCATTTTGTGACACTAAAATACCTAGTCTTCTTATTGTCTGAGTGCTAAGTGTGAGTTTTTCTTTTCGCATTCGATCGTGAGCGCGTTTGGAGTTTACTAGGAATTTGTATGTGATTTATACAGCGCCACCTAGTGGTAAACGTGAGAAACCAGTTTACCACTAGGTGGCGCTGTACAAATCACATACAAATTCCTAGTAAACTCCAAACGCGCTCACGATCGAATTCGAAAAGAAAAACTCACACTTAGCACTCTGTTTTCGTTTCGTGTGCAGTTTTCTTGTTTCTGAACATCATATAGTTGCTCTTTGTTTTCTTTACACTACCGTGAAATTATAAACTACTTAAGGCGAGGTATTTCGACGCGCGTCAATTCTATAGAAAATGGGTGGCGTGGAATGTTCTGAAACGGCTGGGAAACGTGTTAATTTTCGGATAAATAAATATAGGACATCAGCTGAAAACTAAAATTTAGCACATTCTTTTTTGTATTTACAACTTAATATCACCATATAAAAATCATGTGGAAGATTAGAAATATTATTAACAAATTATTTGTTTTAGAGTTTTTTAAGCCTGTTTTCGGAATTTTATATGATCGAGTAAAGTACATTCTATCATGTAATGAGTTAGCACATTCTCTAGATCTTTAGGTATATCGTGTAGTTTTTGTAAAATTGTTATTTAACAATCAATACAAAAAAACGTGAATTAACAAACCAGTTTTTTCCTTAAGCAAGCACTGAAAAATGTTACTCTCTACTTTGGCCGGTTAAAAAAAATAATATAAAAGTGTTACTTTTTGCCCATCACTAGCTATGGCCATTTAATAGACATCAGGAACATATTCTCTCTTCGCCGGATTTTAAGTCAGTGAGTGTGTTCTGAACAACTGCTAACATAAGATATCTAACAAACATAGTCGGACCTATCAGAGTAAACAAAATATTATTCTGAGCATTTGAGTGTAGCCGATTTAATACTGAAAACACTTTCTATCTTTAAATGTCAAAACCTAGATAAGAAAGATCAGAATTATACACTAGCGCTTTGACTTACAAAGCAAAAAGCGGCATTGCAATATCTCTAAGAGTCTATGTGTCCAGCA
This sequence comes from Apodemia mormo, assembly GCA_036924255.1. Taxonomy (NCBI): domain Eukaryota; kingdom Metazoa; phylum Arthropoda; class Insecta; order Lepidoptera; family Riodinidae; genus Apodemia; species Apodemia mormo. The sequence continues at coordinate 107,183 of JAUPFN010000058.1, forward strand.
GACTTAGGATAAACAATGCGAGATACGATCTAGAAAGTGATGTTTGCTCAACGATATTATTCTATGCGTTCCACGATAAATATTTAAAACTTCAGAGATAAATTACTCAAAATTTACTTGAATATAGAAATTAATATTGAAGCGACCGCCCCGTTGGTCGAGTGGTTAACGAGCCGTACTATACAATCGACGGGGCTCGGGTTCGATCCCCGACGGGGACAAGCATTTGTGATGAGCATAAATGTTTGTATTTTCGGGTTTAGGTGTTTATTAAATATATTCCTGTATTTATATTCGTATTTATATGTATTAGTATCGTTGACTAACACCCATAACACAAGCAAATAATTTGCTTACTTTGGGGTTAGTTCAGTAAGTGTAATTTGTCCCGTGAATATTTATTTATTTATTTATTTATTATTATTTATTAATAGCACATAATTATAATATGGCACTGCCATCATTATTAAACACTAGCTGCAACGTGCAGCCTGCTGCATTATAAGAGTTTTTGGTTAATCCCGCGGGATCACCTAATTTTTCCGGGATAAAAAGTAGCCTATGTGCCATTCCAGGTTATTATCTACTCGTGTGTCAAATTTCATTCTAATCTGTTCAGTAGTTTTTGCGTGATTGAGTAATAAACATCCATCCCAACATCTAAATTTTCGCATTTATTATATTAACTAGCTGTGCCCGCGACTTCATTCGCGTGGAAAAAATAAAAAGCCGCATAGTTCCCGTTCCCGTGGGATTTCCGGGATAAGAACTATCCTATGTCCTTTCTTGGGTCTCAAACTATATTCGTACCAAATTTTATCCAAATCGGTTCAGTGGTTTGGCCGTGAAAGCGTAACAGACAGACAGACAGACAGACAGACAGACAGACAGACAGACAGAGTTACTTTCGCATTTATAATATTAGTATGGATAGTATGGATATAGATATAGATTTAGACTGGGCTGAATCTCCAAAATAAACTTATTAGGTTCTCAGTTATAATTAAACGAGTGAATTTAACTAAATGAATAGAAGTTTATTATTATGAAACAATTACCAATATCTTAACAAAGTGTCAAATCGATAAAATGTCAGCAAGATTTTTGGTCGGTAGAGAAAACAACTACTGTCGAGTAAAAGCGAAGTATCATTTTGAAGTATCATATCGAATTAATGCGTTAGCAAATAGATAAATTGACATAAATGTTGATAAAGTTTTATTGCGCTGCTTATCCTAAGTCTGCAGGCTGCAGGTAAAATTTTAGTTAAGAATTCTGTCAATCTCACTAAAATTTCTTAGGTTAGCAGTTGTTACTTCCAATGTAACATACATTAATCCGTGCATTAAATGCTCATTCATATAATCGAATGGAACAAAATAATCCCCCAATTATTCCATTCATCTAGTTTATGTCAAACGTGTCCAGAAATTCTTAACATGAAATTCAAAGCTGTAAAAGATAAGCTTCAAATGTATAACGACTTATGACAAGACTTTAATAAGCTATTTTAAAATTTTCTCCATTGTGTTAAGGTTTGCTTTCAGTTAAAATAGAAATCTGTAAAATGTACCTTCTTTAAGCATAGACAGACTTTAAAATGTAAACAACTTATGTTAATATTTCTATAAATAATTTTGAGAGTTATCTAATACAGATAAAGTTTATTTTTGCTTGACACGGAGATGTTTAAGGTTTTTTTTCTTTTTAACTCCATATCAAAAAGGTTTGATCCTTTAATGAAATGGCGCTATGAGCCCGTTTGTTTTCTTGTTTTATGGGTCCAGTTAAGTTACAACCTGTGTTACTTAAGCTCCCTTTTAATCTTCTTTTAAGAGCTTGATAATGGCGGTATATTTAGGCCATACTAACGAAGATTCGTGATTAATTTTTATACGTTCATTAAAACTGAACGGTAGTTAGAACTTCATTATTGAAAAAGCATTTCAATCTATGAATAAGTTTGAAAACAAGATTGTAGACTTGTTTATGTAGATAATATTATTTGACAGTTTTTTTATAATATTGCATATAGTAAATACGCAGCTGGTTCTCCTGATGGAAAGAGACACGATCATACCATAGACACCAAAGATGTTAATGGTGTGTTGCTATCCGTGAGACGGGATAACAATACCAAATGCGTAAGTCTACCGACTACCTTACTATTCAAACCGGAACATGACAATGATAAGCATTGACGCTAATGCGGCAGGAATAGGTAAGGCGGTGGTAACAAATACCCGGGCGAGACGTTGGTGAACTTTACCTAGTAGTCACGATGATAGTAACATACAAAACTGGTTGCTTATTACGACCTGCCCGGCAGAATGGCAACTTCAAAGGAGGCTCGACCAACACGGGAATAATTTTATTGAAAAAGTGTACTATTGTAGCATTCAATCTTCTGTTTTCTGACAAAAACAACGTTGTCCGGGATTGGAAAAAACGAAAAAAAATACCCGGTTTGCGATATATGGCCAAATGGTTAAATTAATCGATATAAAAATTTTCCCCCACTTTTAAGAGGTTGGGGGCAGATTTCCAAAAATTAATGACGCACGATTTTTTTGTTAGTCATAATTAATAATCCGCATACCTATTTTTAGCTTTCTACCTTGAAAATTGCGGAATGCTCCATATAAAGGGGGGGTTAGAAAGAGACAAAAAGTAGCCTATGTCACTCTTCATCCCTTCAACTATCTCCACTAAAAATCACGTCAATTCGTCGCTTCCTTTTGCCATGAAAGCCAGACAAACAAACACACACATAAGCTTTCCCATTTATAATATTAGTATGGAATAGTATGGATACCGCATGCTTTGCTCCATTAGCAGCATTTTTTAATAATTAAAATCTTTGGCTATATATCTTTCCTTTTTTTATCTATGTGTGATGTCAGAAACATTTGCAGTAGTGTCATCAACTCGATAACCAATGACATCTACAGTTGTGTTGATTACGACTCATTTTTAACCACCGACGCAAAAACGGGGGGTGTTAAAAGTTTCGGGTGTGTATCTATGTATGTGTGTGTCTGTGTGTCTGTCCGTGGCATCGTAGCGACCAGGCGGATGGTCCGATTTGGATACGGTTTTTTTTAATGAAAGCCCTATTTTGCGAGATGGTTCTTAGCTATGATTTAATAGAATCTGTTCAGCCATTTCAAGATCATCAGCTCTTGATGAAAGAAATTAAGCAGCTTGTAAAGGCTTTATCGATAATAAATGTTATATTTTGTTAATTCAACGATATTGCACTGACATGGTGAACTTGACCTGAAGCTGCTAGATCCTCATTTGAATTCATCAAGCTTCTATTTAACCAGCAATGTTCGTGTGTAAAAACAGATTTTGTAAATATTTCAAACCATTTTTCAGCGACTTTCTGATGTCCGTTTGCACTAAAAATACAATCTTATGGTACCATGCAGCCGATCTCATGATGTATCCTGGATGTAGAGACCGGGACTCTCAGGTGCAGAATTTTAACGAGACAGCCGAGTTTTAGTTCAGCGGCTTTGTTGTTATAAGTACATACTAAGTTTAATTAGCACTCATGATGAAGAGGATCTAAAGATGGAGCTGAAAGTGTTCTACTGAAACTCACAGATAGAAAGTGCTAAGACAGTGGAGTTTGGAAGAGTATATTTCGTTGCAATAATTTCTTTCTCATGATGTCGAGGTTCTGAAGTTAGAAATTCCCGAATCCAGAAGCAAAATGCGCTAAAAAAAGGAACAGTGGACTTCTAAACTCAACATGGTTAATTTATTGAGTTAGCACTCAATTGTCTTGTATTGGCTAATATTTTAGTATTGGATCTAGGCTGCTAGGATTTGATGATGCAACTGGAATGTCACCATGGGAATTCCTTAACTATACAAGATAAACCCATCTAGTTTGGTCTCATTCGTTCTGTTTTTACATACACTCCAGTGCTTAACAATTCCCAGGGTCTCATGATAGAGTTGGAAGGAGATCATGGGAACCATAGAATAACATTGAGAAATACCATCGACATCGGGGTCGTTTGAACCGTTTTTTCAAGGACTTTTGAACAGGATGGCTTCCAAAGCCTGATGTTAGAGCTGAATGAAGTATTTTTTTATGTCATTGAGATAGGCAAACTGACAGACGTGCCACCTGATGGTAAGTGGTCGATGTCGCCAATGAACAAAAATGGGATACCTGGGCTGGAACTAGCCCAGATATTCCATTCATGTGTTGCCTATCCTGAGACATAAGATGTTAAATCTCGGTGCCAGTAATTACACTGCCTATCTTGCCCTTCTCTCCGAAACACAGCAAATCTGTTTCATGGGAGAAATAGGCAAGATGGTGGTACCCATGCAGCCGGGAGCGCAGCACAGCGCATCCCTCCCACCGGTAAATAGTATATGAGAACTCCTAAGCTAATCTAGATAAACTCATCGAGTATAGGCTCATTTGGTTAATATTGACATACATTTTGGTGCTGGATGATTTTTAGAATCTGACGATGGAACTGGAAGATGGCTAGGGGAATTTCTAAACTAAACAAGATAAACCTATCGTGTTTGGACTCATTTGTTCTGTTTTGGCAAATACTTCCAGGATCTTATGAAGCAGAAAGGAGGTCATTGGAACTTTTAATTACAATAGAGTAGCACCATACATTTTGGGCTTATTCGATTCGTTTTTTTAAGGGCTTTGCAGCGGAATGGTTTCCAGTGTTTATTGATGTAGCTGATAGAAGTCCAGAGGAACTCCTATACTAAACCAATTAAAGCCATGGAGTGTAGGCTAATTCAGTTTATTTTGGCAAACTCTTAGGTGCTATATGTTTCCTAGGGTCTGATGATAGGACTGGAAGGTGGCCATCCGAGCTTGGGGTGATATAGTTGGCCTTTATTGCTAGAAGATTCGCAGAGGTTGATAATAGAACTAGAAGGTTGCCATGAAACTCCTAAACTAAATAAAATAAGGCCGTGGAGTGTGGTCTAATTTGTTATATTTTGGCAAATACGAGTAGGTACTATAAATCAGAATTATTTTCAGACTTACATAGTGGAGATAAAATGAAGTTATGGAAACTTGCAATAAAACAACTCAAGCTTGTTGATTAAAGAACCATCGTAACCTTAACAATCGTAATCTTAACCTGATGCTGCAGGATTCCTTTTCGAAGACCATCAGCTCATTTTACGTTTTTCTCTTAAATAATGCATATATAGCGGAATTGCGGTCTGAGGATCAGAAAATGTGTCAGGGGTTTTTGAAATGTTTAATTTTATCTTGTATTTATTTATTTATAACATATTTATTTAAAAATTTATGCACAATTGTGTACATAGGTGGAATTAATATATGACATTTCTATCAGTCAACCCAAACAGATTGGGGAACATTTCATTTAAAAGTATGTATGAAAAGATAAATTAGTAAAATTTATTTTCAATAACTGCTGATAACACTAAAAAAATAAAAACATATTATTATATACACATAACATACACATATGTAACTCCTTTTAAAAATAGATTATCTGCTTTTTTTACTCGCGATGGCATGGAGACGGTATATGCGTTTGAAGTGAGAGGATGTTTCATGTTTGTGCCAACCAATGTTTCTATTTATCTTCGAAAGTATTAGTTGGATTTTGGATGTATGGATTTTAATATTGCATGTTCTTGGATAGTTTTACGGTAACAACTCATCAGGGGGTGCTGCAGTAAATATTTATTTGTATAATGAATGTTGCCATTTATCTCCAAAAGTACTTGTTTGATTTTGACGCGATTTTCAGTGATGAGTGTATACAAATAAGAAAATTGTCGAGCAAATCTATCAAATCTGTATCGTTTTGTTGACGCATGTTGCATGTCGTGTTCGTAAAATCCAAAGAAGGATGCGGCTATATATTAAATAGAAATAGACTGGTAACTTAAAACCATAAGTACCTTTTACATGTGGTAATTGCATCAAATCACCAAAAGCTAGAATATTTACGCCACCAAAGAGAGAGTCATTATTTTTCTACTCCTGAAATTTTAATGAATGCATCGCAACATTTCGTAGGAGACCATAAAAATTTGATCGATAATTAACCAGCGGACTATTTTCTATTTGCACCTCAGATTTTCTAATCGCTGACCTGTTAATAATTATAGATAAGTAGTCCCTGAACCTTTTTCAATACTCAGTGATAATGCACCGTGAAGTGTTCATTCACTAGATGAACTGCAACTCCAGAAGGGACAGTGACTTCAAGAAGACGCGGTTGAAGTAGGTAGCCTGTTTGTAATATCTTTTAATGTGCTCTACAATTTTAGGGTGAGGATTTTACTAGATCTGCTACTTCTGTTATAATTATATGTTAATATATTAAAACAAATTATGTATAATGTACGTATGATTTTGTATAATGTACTTATGCTCTTTAAAAAATTTGAAATAAACAGCAAAATTAAAAATTTTGGAAAAAAACCCACGACGATTGTAATGTAACTGAAAAAGGGTTAAATAATTTAAAAACCCCTGACCGATAGAATATATACAACGAGAGATAATAAACATTAAAAAAAAAATTACAAGTCTGCCTACTGCTTCTGGAATACTGACGTGAAGAAACTATTATATAACTACATTATCATAAAAATTATTTTCCAAAATACATTTTTCGTATATTCTATATTTTTCATCGTCGACACTTGGTGCAATTCCATTGTTGTTATAGTGCGCGCGGAACTAGTTGGCCGCGCCATACGTAATACGTAATACGTATGGCGCGGCCAACTAGTTCCGCGCGCACTATAGACACTTTTACTATTCCACTTCACACTTGTACATAAATTTCACTTTTACACATATTTTTTTAATATTTAACACTCGACCAGTTTCACTTTTTAAAGCATCTTCAGGATGTAATTAATATACTTAACTCTTATTTTTTTCTTAATTTGCATGCCTAAAATATAAGGGTAGAATAAGCAGAACAATGTATATATAACTAATAACCTTTTTGTAACCTTATTCTGGCAAATAAAAATTATTATTATTATTATTAAGTTAAGCATTTTTCGTCGTTTTTTTGTCCTAATTTTTTGAGCCAATTAAATTTTCTTCTATTTTATGGCTGTATTTTAGAGATTTTTAGGTTTATTAAGGTCGTTTCAGAAAATCAAGTTTTTTGATGTTATTTTAAGAGCTTTTGCTCACCTTTTTACATGAGTATTATGGCTTGTTCTTTTTCTTTTTCAGCTATTCTAAGTGATTAATTATCACTTATATGAATTGTAAATAATTATACGATGAAATCGCTATTAAAGAAAAAACCAGCTTTAAAAATAACAAAGTCGTTTTTAAAAGGTTCTTTCAATTCCCGTGATAGCTCTGAAGGATAAAATACAAATAAAAAATTAACTTAAAAGCTATTAAATTATTCTAAGGGAGCGAAGATGGAAAAGGTGTAATGGTTTTTCGTTTCATTAGATATTAGCGTTCATTTCTCTATCAAAAGTAAGTAATAATCACTAAATGTATACCTCGGGTTGATTTTCGGGTTGGGAAAAAATGTTACTTATATTTGATTTTATCTAGATTTAGTAGTAGCAGTAGTTTAGAATTTTGTGGTGGTGTAATGGTTTCTCGTTTCATCAGATATTGGCGTTCAATTATCTATCAAAAGTAAGCAATAATCACCAGATGTTGATTCTCCGGTCGAGATAAAAAACTTATTGAGATTGATTTATCTAGATTTAGTGGTGTAGTAGCTCAAAATCTTATGTTGGTGTTAATGTTGCAGGTCTATATAAGAAAACTTTTAAATACAAATTGTCGAAGACAAATTTTGATGACATAAATGGCGTCAATGCCAACTATAAATTCCGATGCGTCGACGGACGACGGTTTCTTTTTCCAGGTGTGGGTACTAAAGGTGCTGATCGATGGGCGAGCCTATACCGCGATCCTAATGGTCCAAGTGCCCTCGACACAATAACTTGTAGCCAATTGCACTACATAAAGCCGCGGTATTGTGATGATACACGGGCGAGCTTTACCGATGAGCCACAAGATCACAGTATAAATTATGTAAGCAGAACGGAAACTACCTATAAACGTTCGAAACGGCTCACTCACACAAACATGCGCATCAACGCGACCCCTAAGCGGTTGTCGCAGTGCTGACAGTAGTGAGTGCCGCTCAGTGCCGCTCAGTTTATTTCCACGATCTTTTTAAAAATCGAGATGAACCGACACCATGAGACGCCTATTTAAATTTTATGTGTAAACTAGCTATTTCAATTCGATTTATTGATCACTAAAGAACATAGAATATTTTAATTAAAAAAAACAATATCACTTAACCTTAAAAGTGACAACCCTTTTGCTTCAACGAAGCGTAGGTAATTATTTTATCAACTAGGCTTAACTTCCATACTGTGTATTCTTATACTGTGATAAGACCGCGGTATAAAGTCGCTCGTCGATCAGGACGATAAAGGTTTTGATCTATGATCGGCCATAAGTATAGTGTCGGGGGCTCTTAGACCATAAAGACCGCGGTACAGGCTCGCCCGTGGATCAGGACCTTAAAGGCAATCTAAAAAACCCTACCTACTTCTTTTTATGTAAGAAGTCGCACTTACATAAAAAGTAATTTAAACAATATGCCAAGGCAATTGTTAACGGTGGCGGTAAATGTCATGCATATTATAAAACTAGCTGTTACCCGCGGCTTCGCTCGCGCATATTTACTTTAGGACTAATTTAACCTTTCTTTATAAGCTACTTCCCTTATTTTACCCCCTTACGGATAGAATTTTGAAAAACGCTTTAATACGTGTTTCGATATTTTTTGCAAATATATCCAGAGAAATTTCATGCAAATATGTCCAGGGAATAAAAAGTTTCATGCAAACTTTTATTCGATATTTTGAAAAATCCTTACTTAGTGGATGCCTACATTATGAAATACGTGAGTGAAATTTCACGTTTATAGCCCTAAGGGTTTGGCCTGTGCGTACATCAGTCAGTCACTTTTGCCTTTTATATATCGCACCTTTGGGAACAAAGTGTCACTTCTGCATGTTTGCCGCGTTGCCGCGTTTCCGATCCGGTAGTAGTTTTTAAAAATATATGTTGACGTGTCAAAATAACTTGTAAAAAGTTTTATTGAATAAAGTATTTCTGATTTCTGATTTCTTATTTCAAACTTTACAGGATAAGCAAAATAGTATTTTTCTATACGTATTTCTTAAATATTTCAATAACGTTTAAGAGTATTAACGTAGTATTATTAATTATTATTATTATTTTTGCTGTGTGTTTATAGAGTCGATTATCGCGGTTTTTGCTGCATACTTAAGTCGTTTTCATAAAAAGATGCACAAGTGACTCTTTGTTCTCAAAGGTGTGATATATAGATGACAACATTTTACATTCGTTGTAAGGCATTTTCAAAAACGAATTTATCTTTGCAATCTGTCGATTCCATTTGTATAATTATAGAATTTGCCTGCGACATTAACTCCACCTACAGATAAGTATGTATAGCCGTCGTCGTGTCTTTTATCGCCCGAAATAAGCGATTATAGTTATTAAGGCGAGGTATTTTGACGCGCGTCAGTTCTATAGAAAATGGGCGCGGCGCGGTATGATATGAAACCGCTGGGAAACGTGTTAATTTTCGGATAAATAAATATAGGACTTCAGCTGAAAACCAACATTTAGTATATTCTTTTTTGTATTTAAATCTAAATATTACTATATAAAAATCATGTGGAAGTATAGAAATATTATTAACAAATTACATGTTTTAAAGAATTTTTTAGCTTGTTTTCTGAATTTTATATGACCGAGTAAAGTCCATTCTATCATGTAATAAGTTAGCACATTCCTTAGATAATATCTTCAGGTATATCGTGTAATTTTTGTAAAATTATTATTTAACAATCAATACAAAAAACGTGATTTAGCAAACCAGTTTTTTCCCGTTTGTGCCGATGCCTCACCTTGAGGCGGTAAAGTATAGCGATGGGATCATTATTATCAACTAACTTCCCAAAAGGACCGCCTCGTTGGTCGAATGGTTAGCGAATCTAATTATTAATCGATGGGGCGCTAATTCTATTCCCGACAGGGAAAAACATTTATGTAATGAGCATAGATGTTTTTATTTCTGGGTCTGAAAGTGTATTATATATTCCTACCCTTCTTTAGAAGAATTACGCGAATGATGAAGTATGGAATTTGGCAAAATTAAAGTTGGCATTACGGAGTACCGCAGGAATCTAATATTTTAAATAATATGCAAAGAAATACATTAAATTAATAAAAATAAATATTATGTACGCTACATTTATGTGAAATACATGATAATCTTCTATATTGTATAAAAATGAATGCATGTATGTTCTTTATAGAATCGTAAACTATACATTTGATCATGTGATTATATTTATATTTAGTGTTGCGCATGAGCCCATGAAGATATTTGAATTGTTACGACCAATTTTCGTCAGAGCGTAGCAACACGCGCAGGGTACAGCTAGTATATCTATATTATCTATTAGCTGTTGCCTGCGACTTCGTTCGCGCGGAATTCGTTACTCAATCACACAAAAACAACTAAACGGATTTGAATGAAAATTGGCATACAGGTAGATGATGACTTGGAATAGCACATAGGCTACTTTTTATCCCGGAGAAATAAGGGGATCCCGCGGGATTCGTAAAAACCTTTCATAATGCATCGGGCTACAACGCTGCAGCTAATTATATGTTATTTTATTCACGGCTTAAACTGTTGCGACACTTAAGAGATTTTACTGTTTAGTCTTTGTGCGAATGTCGATCACAGGATGACCGGTAATATATGTAAATAGCGCCGTAGGTAACACGAAACAACTACACAGAACAAAGTTAAAATTACACCTTTTTATTTCAAACTTTCCACACATTATCTTCTGTCTGATATAATATTAAGGATACGAATGAAGTTTCAAGTTTTTCAGCCATTTGAGGGAAGAAACCTGCACGCTAAAGTTGTGGAACCCGACAGCTGTTTATAATACATTCATGAGTTCTCGAAGAATAAAGTAAATATACTAAGCGTGCTTATTAGATTTAAGTAAGGTAAGTTTTATAAAGAAAAATTGTACTGTGCTTTTATGATGATTTTTATGACAAATAAAAGGGTTTTCTTTATGTTTTAAGATAAAAAATGGCCTTGTATATTCTGCATTTATGATAAATCTGTAAGATGACCCGGCAAACGTTGTTTTGCCATATAAATTATTGAATTAAAAAATAGGGGTTGATGGTAGAGGTTGAAAATTTCGGGTTGTATGTATTTTTTAATGCCACGTTATAAAAAAATCGAAAAAAAAAACATTAGGGGTGGACAATCCTTATCACGTAGAATTAGCCGATACTCAGACGAACTGAACATGCATATAAAATTTTATGAAAATCGGTCAAGCTGTTTCGGAGGAGTACAGTAACTAACATTGTGACACGAGAATTTTATATATAAGATTAGAGATGTGCCGGATCGTTAAAAAGCTAGATCCGCGGAGACGGATACGAATACGGATAATTGTTGTTAAGATCCGAAAATACGGACACGGATTCTAACCTTTTTACAATTATTTTATTACTTAGGCATTTAAATATTACATCGACCACACAGCCCATAGACGCCTAATGTTCGATTTTCCGTATTGAATGCATTCTGGCAACTAGCTGAGCTAAGCTGCAACATCGTGATTGGCTTACTCAAGGCCACAGTGAAAGATAGTGATGTACAGAGAATCTGATTGGTCAACACTGATTGGGTATTGGTGCATGGACATTTACATCGGAACTATAAGTCAGATGTGTTGACAGAAGCCATTCGCCTGTTATTAGGGGTCTATGGGTAATATAATTAATAGGTTATAACTTTCTAGAATAAATATTTCGTCATGTTTATAAGCCCCTGTTTTGGTCCGGCTACTTTGTAGAATAGACATCCTGCCGTTCTGCCAGGCAGGTCGTAAAAGGTGACCGATTGGTTGTACGTGTCACTACAATTGCGGCTACTAGGTGGTAGATTTTTGAAATGTCTCGATCAGGTATTTGGTACCTCCGGCTTACCTATTCCTTCCGCAATAGCATTAATGCTTGTCATTGTCGTGTTCCGGTTTGGAGGGTAAGGCTTATGCATATATATATATATATATATATATATATATATATATATATATATATATATATATATATATATATATATATATATATATATATATATATATATATATATATATATATATATATATATAATAATGACATTATTCCTGTAACTTTCGATCAGCATAATTATAGGTATAGTGTGTCTCAAATACTTGCTAGAAAAAAAATCATATGTGAAAACTTGTTATTAGCTCTTTTTCATATGTGAAATCTTGTTCTTGGCTCTTATCTATCTATATTTAACATCAATTAATATAGAAGATGTAAGATTTCCTGTAATATAAAATAAAATAAAATGTAATTTTAAAAAAAAACAACTTACATAGATTTTTGATTAATATGATATTCGGCACAACACTAATTAATATTATAAATGCGAAAGTTTGGATGGAGAACGCCAGAACGGGTTTTGTTAAATCTGGCACACAGATAGATGACGATCTGGAATAGGACATGGGCTTCTTTTTATCCAAGAAAATTCCATAAACTTGGTACACGTCTACCGGAAATCCGGTGGAGTCAAAAGTGCCACTAGGAATAAATGACATATTATGATTTAGAAGTGTTTAAATTTAGTACTAGTTCTTTGTATTAGATTTATTTCAGTTTGATAGTACAATATCGCCTTAAATATTGTACGTGTGAAGAGACCGTTAAACTTGTTAAGTCTCCTGGAAGTCCGGTCTAGTAGGAAGTACCACGAGACCGTATTTACAGTCTGTTTAACTTTGGTATAAATTTCGTGTGTACATGGTGTTTGATTTTATCCAATTTAAGTTCAAACAATGTGTGTAACGTCTTTTTTATGTAACAAGGCATGTCTTGAGAGTAACTCAGATTGTTTTCAGAGGGAACTTTCAGACGACTTGATGTAGTTTTCACTTTTTAAAAATAGTATGATATATAGTTCGGGTTATAATGATAAATATATATATGCTCCCGAGAATTATAGGTTTCTTTTTACTTAACAAAATACACATACATATATTTATGTTAAATCCTCGGGTTAGATTCCCGATATAGTCCATTAAAAAGTTTAATGAAACCATGATCTGACCAGTTTTGGCGCAATGAGTAAAAATGTGTTCATTAATACTTAAATAATAATATTACGAAAGAAATTTTGATTTCAATTTAGGGGAAAGGGATGAAAAAAATAAAAAAGGGTTGAAAAATGACTTTTTTTTAAATTACTTAATAACGGTAGGAAATAGAAAAAAAGTTTCAAGTAAAAGTTGTAGAGAAAAAATGCGACACAAAATTGTTCCTCTTCATTTTTTTGTTATCTACTTTAGTTTAGCTACAAAAAAATAAAAAATAAATTTGTAGTAAAATATGTAAAAATATATAAATATGGGAAAACATATGTAGTAATGTTAGTACATATGTATGTGATGCGCGCGCTGCATGGTACGTAATAATTCTGGTAAGTTTTTATAATTAATTTAAACAAAGCAAATTTAATTTTTATTTTTTGTAGACAAGTTTCACAAAAATTAACGTGTTTGACTTTCGGATAACTTTATTTTATTGAATGTCTTGCTTTGATAGTGTAATAGCGCCTTTATCTTTGTTTTTATCGCCGTGTTGGTCCCGGCCTCCTTTGAAGAATAGGCCAACTGCCGTTCTGCTAGGCAGGTCGTAAAAGGCGACCGATTGGCTATCGAGTCACTAACATCGTGGCTACTAGGTGGTAGAGTTCTGCATTGACTCGCCCGGGTCTGGTACCACCGCCTTACCTATTCCTGCCGCAATAACGTCAGTGCTTGTTGCTGTCGTGTTCCGGTTTGGAGGGTAAGGTAGCCGGTAAACTTATGCATGTGGCATTAGACCTCGCCACAAGATAGCAACGCACCATTAACATCTTTGGTGTCTATAGGCGATCGGTGACTCGTTCCATCAGGAGACCCATCTGCTTGTTTGCTATCTTATGATATAAAAAAAAAAAAAAAAAAAAATTATATGAAGAAGGCTTTCAACTTGATATGTGTTTTTTTGAAATCCTATCAAATCGGAAGTGACATTAGCGAGGAAAGGGCATCTATGTGTACAGCATGTTTAACTTTGGCAACAGTTTCTTGTATATACAGCTGATACAGGTGTGTAAAATAAGATTGCACTATAATGCTCCTTTGACTTCTTATTAAAAAAATGAATTCATAAGCTCAGCAAAAATGGTATACGTTATACCATTTTTGCTCAGCTTACGAATTCATTTTTTTTAAATTTAATAAAAAATATAATACTTCTTAGATACATATGTTTATATAAAAATATTTAAAAAAAACTAGCACAATCATTTTTTCAATAAAAAATTTTAAGAGGGTTTTTTATATCATAAGATAGCAAACAAGCAAATGGGTCTCCTGATGGAAAGAGTCAACCATCGCCTATAGACACCAAAGATGTTAATGGTGCATTGCTAGCTTGTGGCGAGGTCTAATGCCACATGCATAAGTTACCGGCTACCTTACCCTCCAAACCGGAACACGTTAGTGACAAGCACTGACGCTATTGCTACAGGAATAGGTGAGGCGGTGGTACCAGGCCCAGACGAGACAATGCAGAACTCTACCACCTAGTAGCCACGATGGTAGTGACTCGATAGCCAATCGGTCGCCTTTTACGACCTGCCTGGCAAAACGGCAGTTGATCTATTTTTTAAAGGAGCCCGGAACCAACACGGGGAAAAAGTTCCATAATATGTCACCTTTTTGGTACATAACCATAAAAAAGTACATTCGTTTAACCTACACATCTTCCAAGATCGTAAAACAAATTGTATAAAGTTGACTATACCTAATGTAAGGCAGGTGCGCTTACTGAAGTAGAATTTGTAGCGCTTTTCATTCTTCTATTTAATTGATTTAAAGTAACAATTTGACCTACAATGTTAAATTCTAGAAACTTTTAAGTACGAGTAATAAAAGTTGAAGAAAAAACTTTGTTGGTCCGTGTCCCTTTTCTCTGCTATATACAGGGTGGGCAAAAAATCGTGGATCAAACGAAACAGAGTGATAGTTGGGATTATTATAATCAAGCTTTTTTTAATGCAAGTTCACTTTTTGGTGGTATATTTTTTACAGTAAGTTTCTAAAGTTACAAATATTTTTTAATGAAGCTTAAAAGTAATTGAAAAAGGTGCCAATACTCATAAATTACGGTACCCACTATCATAAAAGCACTTTGGTAGTGTTGAGACATTCCCTAGACGCAATTAAAAACACCATTTATTGTTTTCGTCGAAAACTTCTAAGAAGATCAAGATTGAGTTCTGCCGTAGATATTTTTATTGCAAATAATCGCAACTATCACTCTGTTTCGTTTGATCCACGATTTCTGCCCAGCCTGTATAGCTGCTATGCAGTTCGTAAATGGTTAAAAAAAACCCATCCATCCATACCATCCCTATTCATGCAAGTTTCTACCTGTTTATTAAGATCGAGTATAAAATTGCTTAAAAATTACGTTTGTTATGTGGGATAATTTATGTTTACTTTATTTTTATTTAATTATTTATTTTGAAAGGTAATATATAACTAAATATTCTGTAAAAATTTTGAACGTCTACAATTTGATTGACAAAAAAAAAAACCCTTAATATTTTCATTTTTTTTAGTATTTGTTGTTATAGTGGCAACGGATATACATTACTTGCGAAAATTTCAGCTTTTACGGTTTATGAGATATAGCCTGGTGACACACAGACAGCGGAGGCTTAGTAATAGGGTCCTGTTTTTACCATTTAGGTACGGAACCCTAATTAAAAAAGGGGCAGCAATGCACCATTGACATCTTTGTCTATTAGCGACGGTTTCTTTTTCTATCAGGAGAGCCATCTACATTATAGCAAATCTAATATACACACAGTTTTCTTGAAGAAGTGAAAGCGGTTACATCTATCCTTGGCTTTCATAGAATAAAAAAATACAATTGTTATCTTAGTCCGCATTTTAGGCGAGTACGGAACCCTATATTGCGCGTGGTCCAACTCGCATTTTTTGTTTGGTTGAACTGATTATTAGATGAAGCCTAATGCAAGCTGTAAAATGTACCCTAAATACTTCCCTCATAATTACATTGACTTGCCACTAATAAGGTGATATAGGATGATCGACGGCTGCCTTGAGATTTTCAAACTTTTTGCTTGTTAAAATACCTATGTTGAAAGCGGACGCTGTTTGAATGGGAGAAACTAGAGTATGTCTCACTGTAGAGTATGCTCATCACGTACCTCATCTCATATAAGTACGGGTTTGATACGGAAAAAGCAAAATGAAACAGGATATTTTATGAATAATCAACCAAAATACGGACCATTATTATATACGCACTCCCGTCATTTTATACATTGTTCCTTGATTCCTTTGTTGAAAAGGTTTTGAGACCAAGTTTCAATAAACTTCAATTCCTACTACAGTTCAGTTGATTTGGAGACTGTTTATTACCTATGCAGTGTATGGTCTAGCGTGAGTGTAGAGACGTTGACAAATCTCGGCTACTTGATTTTTTTAAAAGGTTTTCCATCGTGAATTACAATAGTTGGCATTAACGATCTACAGTAATAATTTGGCCAAATCGAAGATGACAGCAGCACTGCACACCAGCACAGACATTAGCAGACAGTACATCAACAGACATTTACTAGTACCTACTACTACTTGGGGTATGATTAAGTAATTCTCCTTGTTCCCATTTTATGATGAGTAATTATTTCCACTTTTTCTATTTACAAGTAACCATGCGATTCAAAATGTCTTTTTAAATGTCTTTTAAAATTGACTTCACCATTCAACCATCGCCTTATGGCTATGGTTGTACTGGCTGCACTCGATGTCTGTTTTTTGATGTGTTTCGCTCAATGCGGTGTATTTAAGATTTTTCAAGTTTCAAATTTGTTTCGAATGTATTTTTATCACCCAAACTGATGCTTGCTGTCAACTCTGATGCAGCTTTTGACGGATCTGTTTCTGCGATTTATTGTCATACTTCACTGTCAACTAGGGCTCCGGCTATCTGCGAAGTTTATTATCTTTGTCATAAATTCTAAAACGAAAACTGAATCATCCTAAGATTATATTTTACGACGGCACCCTTTTGCCGAGTGACTAAAATACTGACTACGTTGTTAGTAGAGCTCGAGTTAGATTCCCGACAGGGACAGGCATTTATGTGATGAGCAAAAATGTTTGTATATCTGGGTTTAAGTGTTTATTAAATATATAATAGTATTAATTATATTTGTACTTCTATACATTAATATCGTTGAATAACATCCATAATAGAAGAAAATAATCTGCTTATTACTATGGGGGTTAGATTAATTCGTGTAATTTGTCCATTCTTTATTATTTATTTATTATTTATGTCATTTATTTACGGTTGTTATATTGCTCGCACTCTATATTAATATATATTCTAAGGAGAAACCATTACGCGAATGAAACGTCTGTTCAGAACCGGAGCAATTAGGTTCTTGTGTTTTACGGAAACACGCTGTCTTTGTGATAGCGTTTTGTGATGACGCTTTTCTACCTGAAATAAATATAGGTGGCTTTATACCCGCACATGCTCTTATGGTGAAAATTCTTTAGATATTTCATTTATATTTTAAATGGAAATTTTTATGATGATATTTTGTTACTTCTGAAGGTTATGTATATAGTATATATATAATTCGATGCTTAAAAGGCAATTCTAACTAAGCGACATTGAGTAAACTTTACACGACTGTGATTTAAAGTTCAAGTATAAAATAAAAAAGCATGAGAAATCACAAATTTATGATATATTTAATTACAATGAAATTAGATTATTTTTTATGATTTATTTATTTTATGCAAAGACCTACAAAAAATATTTATATTTTTTGTAGGTCTTTGCATAAAATAAATTTCTCTTTGATTTTATGTTTGAACTTTAAATCACTCTCCTGTAAAGTTTACTTAATGTCGCTTAGTGATGATTACCGTTCAAGCGTCTAATTATATTCTATATATTATTATTTTATTTTTTTTATATCATAAGATAGCAAACAAGCAGATGGGTCTCCTGATGGAAAGAGTCAACCATCGCCTATAGACACCAAAGATGTTAATGGTGCGTTGCTATCTTGTGGCGAGGTCTAATGCCACATGCATAAGTTTACCGGCTACCTTACCCTCCAAACCGGAACACAACAGCGACTAGCACTGACGCTATTGCAGCAGGAATAGGTAAGGCGGTGGTACCTGACCCGGTCGAGCCGATGCAGAACTCTACCACCTAGTAAAAACCTCCTTTTACTACCTTTTGTACCTCTTTTTACTATAGTGACATGAAAGGTGGAGTATGAAATTGTGCATAATAGTTTACTTTGCGGGAAACTGCAGAAACCTAATATTTTTAATAAAAATAAACGTTACAGAAATTACATTATTGTGACATACATGATAATATACACATATAAATAATATAATATATACACATATGTATAATATAATATATTTAATTTCTCTCTGTTCTCTAATCTATTGTCAAATTTAAAAGAGGTCTTATTGTTTAGTTTATAATACAAAGCAATCACTAAACTAATTAAAAGAATTTACCTATAGTAAAATCATTGATTATAATAATTATTATTATTCTTTATTTGCATGCAATAATTCTTTATATGCAATAATATTTTTTTATTTGCATTGCGTATATTAAAAAGGAAGATACGTTACTCTCTAACATCGCAATTGCTAAACCTAGGCTCGGTCTGCCGAGCGCAAAGTGATGCAAAGAATGTAGCAGACTGCGTTTCTCTCATTTACTTTTGTATTATACTATCTCACTCTCACAAACATGGCGAACCAAACAAATATTTAATCTTATTTTCAAACAAATTGTTTTAGCCGTGTTTACGATAGGAAAGTAATCCCGTGTGTCTTATTTTTTTCCTTGAGTGATTATAACACTGGTTAAATACACACGAAAACATTTTAATGCGTGTTTAATGGTAAAACAGTCGAAAAATATAAGCGTATGATATGATATCCCACGCGTGATTGATTGTCACTCTCTTTTTATATCAACGAGTGAAATACATTTTTTAGATAGTAAACAAGTAGATGGCTCTCCTGATGTAAAGAATAACAATCGCCTATAGACACAAAATATGTTAATGGTGCCTTGCTATCCGTATGGCGAGATGGCGATGCCACATGCATAAGGCTACCGGCTACCTTACCCTCCAAACCAGAACTCCACAATGAGAAGTATTGACGCTATTGCAGCAGGAATTAGTCAGTCCTATAGTGAACAATTTTTGAATTAAAAAGCCGTATACGAATGGGCTCCTGGTCTTGACATTCTATACTGATGAATTAGGTACCTTGGTTGAATAATAATTAATATTCCATGTGAATTACCTTAAAAGATACAGAGCCAAAATAAAGTAAACATAATAATTGACCACAGAATAAATAAGCCATAAATCATGTAAAGCCTCTTTGATGTTTATACGACGTAAATGTAGCAAAACTCAATGATTTATTCGAGATAGTACAAGGGTTGATACTTTTATAAAAAAATGTTTTCTTCCGATTATCATCCATGATAACATCAATTTTATTTATACATTTATATGTATGGTAAGTGATGCTCATTTAGATTTTCCAAACTACAAGTATGTTTAATTAGGCAATCTTTAAGAGTAATAAAGATAACTTGCACATTACTGATCCTAAGCATTATCTTGGTTTCAAAATTTATTACTACGGCATCACCACTTATATCAACATTTACTTATAATAAATTGATAAGATAACACATTATCAACTATGAAATATATGTGGGTGGAATTGCATGTGACTACATATTAAGGCGTGGTGAATTTTCAACCGAAGAAAAAACGGAGGAGGTTCTCAATTTATAAAGATTATTATTATAATTATAACTCATCATGTATTTTTTTATGTTAAAACACACCACAGTAATACAATTGTTATACTGTGACGCTCCCTTCGTTCGTAATCCGCCATGTTGCAATCTCGCCTGCGCGCCACGTGCTACGCGTGCCGTGTTGTGTAGGTTTTCCACATATATTACAGGGGTAACAAGTCGTCTAGTCGCAAACATCTTAGAAGGTTCCTTTTACTAGCCTACTCGCTAGGTAGTTCGCTAGGCTCTAGGCGCTAAGTAAGCCACCTGCATATGCGTACGCTCCCTTAGAGCAGGTAAACAAGGAACAAGGTAAGATTGTTTGTTCACTCACTGATTTTGATGTATGACCAAGCATAACTTTTCATCGGTTTCATTTTTGTTAAAAAGATATTTCACGTAATTGTCGTAAAAAGGGGAACTAAGTTTTCGCTTCACGTATTACTACATAGATATATTTAATTTTTATAATATAACTAGCTGACCCGGCAAACGTTGTTCTGCCTTTTTAACTACTCTACGTGGACTGATATCTACGTGGGCAAAGTTGCATCGGCGGGGCCCTTTCCGTTCGTTTTTAAAAGCTACCCAAAATCACGCGCCAAGTTTGAAATAAGCGAAAAGCTATCGTGTCTTTATATCGCGTTAACTTAGAATCCAGGAGTTGTTTTGTTTGTATTTCAGATACAGAAGAGTGAGGCCAATATTTTTCAGGCTTTTATTTAATTTAAAAATAAACAAAGATTTTAAATCAGGTAGTTCGAGGCCCCTTTAGATGCGAGGCCGTGTGCGAAGGCCCACTTCGCCTACACCTGGCTACGCCACTGATTGCACTAAAATTGCCTTGGCTTAGGACAATCCTAAATAACGTTGTTCTGCCTTTTTAACTACTCTTATTTTTTTTTTCTATATTTTCTTACCTTTTAAACCTTCTCTGGACTTCAACAATAACGAGCAACAATTGATTTATATATATATATATATATATATATATATATATATATATATATATATATATATATATATATATATAGATGTGATATAAAAAATTATGTTATTTGACAACCCTACATCATCAAACTCGTTGGTAGTTTACAATTAACCAGTCTCTTTATGGAGTATAATTAATTCGCAATTTGCTTATCGCTGTCCATCACATGAGAGAGAATTACCATGAATACATTAATCTGGCAATCTAGATAGTCTAGTAACGCTAGAAATGGTAGTAATATTTAATGCGAGTATTATTTTATAAATATCATAAGCTGTAAGCGAGTAGATCACTCCCCTGATGTTAAAAGACCACCATGGCGTATAGAAAAAGTATCTTCACGCCCGTGTGCCCGCAAAGCTAGGCAGAGGGATAACCAGTACACCCACGATTAGCCGAAGATACTTATAGTCAATTGCACTCAGTGGCGTAGCGTGGACCGATATCTACGTGGGCAAAGTCGCATCGGCGGGGCCCCTTTCCGTTCGTTCTCAAAAGCTACCCAAAATCACGCGCCAAGTTTGAAATAAGCGAAAAGCTATCGTGTCTTTATATCGCGTTAACTTAGAATCCAGGAGTTGTTTTGTTTGTATTTCAGATACAGAAGAGTGAGGCCAATATTTTTCAGGCTTTTATTTAATTAAAAATAAACAAAGATTTTCAATCAGGTAGTTCGAGGCCCCTTTAGATGTGAGGCCGTGTGCGAAGGCCCACTTCGTCTACACCTGGCTACGCCACTGATTGCACTAAAATTGTCTTGGCTTAGGACAATCCTAAATAGTATGCTGTCACATTCTTTTCATTTAAGATAAGAAGAAACGATTAAGAAATCACTATCTGTCTTTCTCTTTTAAAATTTATTTCTGTGTATAATTTTTATTTTTGTTATTTTTTATTTCATAGTTTCGTAAGTCATTCTCATTTTTTTTTTGTTTTGCTTATCTCATGTGTATTTTAACTTTAAGGTTGATTGTGCACAATGTCTGCCGTTTCTTTATAATCGCTTCATAAGCTGGGTAGGCTGGAAGAAATCTTTATTACCTTAGAGATAAGTCTACCTTTTGTACGTTTTTAGTTATATTTTTTTTTCTCTGTAAAATCTTATAAGTTGTGTACAATAAAATATTAAATAAATAAATAAATAAGAAGTGACAGCATACTATTTAGGATTGTCCTACACTAAGACAATGTTAGTGCAATTGGCACCTAACACACAGTCCTACAGTGTGTTAGGTGGCAAGCCTATTGCCAACCGGGCACTTATCCAATCCCAGGCAACGTTACTTTTCCCCATGTTGGTCCCGGGCTCCTTTGAAGAATAGGCCAACTGCCGTTATGCCAGGCAGGTCGTAAGAGGCAACCGATTGGATGTACAAGTCACTAACATCGTGGCTACAAGGTGGTAGAGTTCTGCATTTTCTAGCCCGGGTCTAGTACCACTGCCATACCTATTCCTGCCGCAAAAGCGTCAGTGCTTGTCGCTGTCGTGTTCCAGTTTGGACGGTAAGGTAGCCGGTAAACTTATACATATGGTAGTACCACATGCATAAGTTTACCGGCTTACTTACCCCGCCACAAGTTAGCAACGCGCCATTAACACCTTTGTTGTCTATAGGCGATGATTGTCTCTTTCCACGAGGAGACCCATCTGCTTGTTTGCTGTCTTATGATAAAGATTTTAATGGTGTTGGCCCGGGAATTCTTCTAAGAATAAACCATCTACTATTCTGCCAGGCAGTTTGTAAAAAAGAACGATGGGCTATACATATCACTACCATCGTAATTACTAGGTGGTAGAATTCTGTACCATCTCGCTTGGGTTTTGGTACCAATGTTGGTAAATACCTACTGTATTCTAGTTTGGAGTAAAAGGTAGCTGAAAAAGTTACGCACACTGCATATCACAAGATAGCAAACAAGCAAATGGCATTCCTGACGGAAAGAGACAAACATAGCTTCATCACTTATCTTAAGGTACTCTTCATTCACCGACCACACAGCCCATTCGACTAAAATAATAAAGTAATAGCCCGAGGTCCCAGGAACAATTTTTTTTTATTAATAACAGGTATGAATTTTTATGAATAGCTTCGTTTTGATAAGACGCCCATT
The DNA here is from genome assembly GCA_036924255.1 of Apodemia mormo. Lineage (NCBI taxonomy): Eukaryota > Metazoa > Arthropoda > Insecta > Lepidoptera > Riodinidae > Apodemia > Apodemia mormo. The sequence goes on from JAUPFN010000058.1 coordinate 130,405, forward strand.
TTTTCTCGAATCGGGTTATTATTAAAGTTAGGGGATTTCGATCATTTTATATTTGTTGAAAGAAAAATATTTCATTAATAACAATAATTATTTTTTGACACAATATTTGCTAACTGATTACACTTGTACTATTTCACAATAAAATAATTATATTTAAATTCCGACCGGTTTCGCTTACACAAGCATCCTCAGGGTATTTATTTTTTGTTTTAATCATTTGATTATTTCATGAAAAACACGAAAAAATTTTTACCCACACATTCGATGGTCCTTCTGACTCTTAAGATTCAGAATTATGAAATTTTTAAATTGATATCAATTTTAAGACAACCTTATTTTCTCCCAACAGCATGTTAAATATTATTTTAATTATTTTAATTAAATATTATTTTAATTCCAGGGCTATTTTGTCCTATAAATAAAGCGGAAACTTTTCTAAATCTGACACTCTAAAGTTTTTTTTATCTATATTAGTTGCCCGATTCAAGAATTTTCGAAGATAGAAAAGATGGGCGTCTCGTCAAAACGAAGCTATTTACGAAAATTCAGCTCGTTTTTAATCAAAAAAAAAATCCCGAGACCACTGTCTATAATGCGAACTAGGCTTTACGTTCAAAGAATTTATCCATTTGAATGTAATCCATTGAGTTTCACACTCAAGGATATAAAAGATAAGTCTTTTAATTTCCGCGGCCATTACATATTCTGCTATTTCAGATTCACTTACTTTCGTGATCAAACTCATAGAGAATTAACTGTAATAGAGTGCGCATTTAGCGTGGAAAATCCATTCGTAATACACGCTCTACTTTAACTAGTATTATCTGTACTAATATTATAAATGCGAAAGTAATTGTCTGTCTGTCCTTCTTCACGCCTAAACCACTTTCCCGATTTGAATGAAACTTAGTGCAAAGATAATTTAGTCCCCCGAAAGACATAGGATAAAAAAAAAACATCGCCTATAGACACAAAAGCTGTTAATGGTGCGTTGCTATCCGTGTGGCGGGATGACAATGCCACGTGCATAAGTTTACCGGCTACCTTAATTTCCAAACCAGAACACGGCAAAAACAAGTATTGACGCTATTGCGGCTACTCACGGCCTCTGCCGTGCTACGGGCGTGAAGATACTTATATACATGTTATAAATTTACCACTATGTATTCAGTGGCAACATAACATACTTGAACAGACGGACTCTATCGTAAAATAATAAATACTCCAACATTAATCCCTCTCGGTCCAATGAATGTCCTGAACACATGAGGGTGTGATAAGTATTTTTAAGCTGATTTACAATGTTTTAAGCTTTCGAAAAACTACGTTAAATTTCACATAATAAAAGCTTTGGGACGGAACCGTTAAAAAGGACAGGATTTGTATATTAAACATTTGATTGAGAATATTGATGAATAAAATATTTACACCTTAATATGCAAAACCTTCCCCTTTTTGGTCCGACAACACTTTAAGCCCTCTAAACTTGTAAGTTCTTTAAAATAGGCCATCAGTCATTCTGCCAGGCAGTTCGTGAAAGGCGAAAAATTGACTCTACAAGTCACTACTTTCGTGACTTCTTGGTGGTAGAATTCCGCAACGTCGCGCCCAGGTATTCAGTACTTATTCCTGTCACAAAAGGGCCAATTCTTGTCATAATCGTACTCCGGTTTGAAAGATAAGTTAGCTATAGACTTACGCATGTGGCAATTTAATCTTGGTATTAATTTCCACAAACAATCTATTACATATAATAAAATCGTAGGAAGGTCAAGACTGTACATTGAATATTTTTTTTAAGAATACTTGGGGCGTGATCTACAATCGATATAGAAGCCAAAAATATAAGTTTTAGAATTTTTGTCTATTTGTCTGTTTGTCTGTATGCATGTCCGGGGTAAACTCAAAAAGCACTGCATGGATTTACTTCAAATTTTGTATGAATATTACTAATAGGTCGGGTCAACATATAGGCTACATATTATCACGCTATCACCTACAGGGGAGGGGCAGTGCGGAGTAGTTTTGACCTACCTACGATTTTATCATATGTATAGAATAGATATATTACATATCTCTTGTTCTTACTATAGGTACATAGTTATTGAGTGTTGTGTTGTTATGTGTAGTAATTGATTGTTTTTTCTTTCTACTAACGCATTGCGTCTGTGCCTGTAACGATAGTAGTAAAATTATGTAATGTATGTAAAAATAAATAAATAATAAATAAATAAATCATTTAGGATCGTATCGTGTGTGTGGTCCAGTGGTCCAGTGTTGGCGTTGACCACATGAGGTCCCGGGTTCGATTCCCGGGTCGGGCACTTTAAAAAAAAGTGTTTTTTCAGTTTTCTGAGAAACACAAAGTTGCCCGGGATTGGAAAGTGCCCGGTTGGCGATAGGCTTGCCACCTATCACATTTGTGGGACCAAGTATCTTCGGCTAATCGTGGGTGCACTTGTTGTACCTCTGCCTACCCCTTCGGGGATATGGGCGTGAAGATACTTTTAAATCATTTAGGAAGATAACGTGACTTTATACAGCTTTCAGCTGATTTGCCATTACTGCTTTACGCTGCCTGCGCTAAAATATTTAACAATTTTAATTAAATTATTGTAATTTTCTACATTTGTGGTGTGCACCTTAAAAATAAACGTTTCTTTAATCTAAGATTTTACCAATAAATTATTTATTTATTTATTTAATATTTTATTGTACACAGAGAACAGCACAATTAGGGAAAAAAATAAACGTAACATAAGTACAATGGGCGAGCTTATCTCTACTTTAAGAGATTTCTTCCAGCCAACCCGTAAAAGGAGATTTTAAAAAAAATCAAATGAGTAGACTTGATGTACAAAAGAATAATATGCTTACATAAATAAACTAAATATTTATAGGTGATAATGAAAAAAAATAAGAAAAAAACACATACCATATAAGGATCTCACAATTCAGCTAGTAAATGTTCTTTAACACGTTTTTTAAAGGAATCAAAAGTCTGGCAGAGGCGAATCTCACTAGGCAGAGAGTTCCACAAATTTACTGCATGTACCGTAAAAGAGTACGAGAAGGCAGCAGAGTTACTAGGAGGAAATTAAAAATAAAATGTATAACATCGTGGCTTTTGAGAATAAGCATACGTTACTTATTCCTGCGGCAATAGTGTCAATGCTTGTCATTGTCGTGTTCCGGTTTGGAGAGTAAGGTAGCTGGTGTACTCATACATGTGGCACGGTTATCCCGCCACGCGGATAGCAACGCATCATTAACATCTTTGGTGTCTATTAGCGATAGTTCCTATTTCCATCAAGAAAGTCACCTGCTTGATCTAATGATATAAAAAATATAGGTGGGTATAACACGTAAATATCTTTGTATTTTCCTATCGCAATATTTTTTGTTTTAATATTTAAAAATAGTTAATAATCTGTTATTTCTTTCACGTCTCTCGCAGATGTGGTTAGAATATCGTATAAACTATGACAAAGATTCTCAAACGTATACCTCGAAGAACCCGTAGACCATATTTCGATGATTCAGAGGCTGAAATTAATCTGGACAATGCTTTAGACCACTTTTCATGATAGATGCGATAGAAGACAGCGAGTTGTATATTCACACGGCGATCTCTGCGTTAAGCCATAGAATCAAGCCTTTCAGAAATACCTAGGTCCTAATCGTTGAGATTCGAACCGTTCTACGCTGAATGCAATCAATGGATGATGCTACTACTAGGGAGTCCCAGCTCAGAGATTTTTTTATATCATAAGATAGCAAATAAGCAGATAGGTCTCGTGATGGAAAGAGTCAAGCATCACCTACAGACACCAAAGATGTTAATGTTGCGTTGCTATCTTGAGGCGAGGTTTAATGACACATGCATAAGTTTACCGGCTACCTTACCCTCTAAATCGGAACATGACAGTGACTAGCACTGATACTATTGTGGCAGGAATAGGTTAGGTACCAGATACACTAGTAACTCAGGCGTGACAATGCAGAATTATACCACCTAGTACCCATGATGGTAGTGACTTGCATAGTCAATCGGTCGCCTTTTACAACCTACCTGGCAGAACGGCAGTTGATCTATTCTTCATAAGAGCCCGATAAATATGGGGAAATGATGAAAACAGTACTCCACGTAAGACCGAATTTGTGCTTTTTAAAATTTAAGGCGATGAGCCAGTTAGAAGTACTGTTTCGCTCTACTGAGTACTGAGCTTTATGGAGACTAGTTTAGCCTTACCTTCCAATTGATCGCGAAACTGAACATTATTCGATATGCCGACATCTACAATTCTGATAGTGGCTGAAACTGTCCGAAGAGTATCCCCAAAAGGTGCTTTTTCAGCGGTGAACGCGCAAAGCTGTGTCTTTTTGGGGTTGAATGTGACTAAATTTTGACAGACCCCAACGACCCCTTACAGTCAGTATATACCGAGACATCAGTAAGTCGATTCTTCCGTCGGCTTATTTAATTAGCTTTTTTCTTAAAGGCCCCCAAGATTTATTAGTTCGTAAATACATCCACTGGGAAAGGCTCCAACGTGTAGATGTGCGAGGTAAAAAATACTTTGAGATTCGCACTATAATGGACTTTCAGACATTAAGATCATAAGGTTGTTGGAGTTTGGCGGCTGGATTTAAGCAGAATAACTCCATGAAACATTTCTCATGATAAATGTAATAGAAGCTGCAGAGAGAACCGTCAAAGCAATACCTTTTCCCATTAGCATTATATATCACCGTTTGTTCCCATGATTTAAAGTCACACTCACAAAAATTAAAATACACTAAGATTAATTTAAGTGGTAATGCTTTATCTGTTTCCGTTTAGAAAATACTTCTTTTAGCTTCTTCACTCTTTCACATAAGCTTTAATTGTGCCAAATGTTTTTCTGCAAGAAATATTTAAAAGTTTCAATATCCGAAGTTTTTGCTTTACATATTAATATGGAAAATTATTACATAATGTTATGGCTCTGTTGTTGCAAATTAACTGGTTTTTAGTTTGTAGTAATTTTGCTTGGTTTTCAAGGCTTCGAATTCCGTGTTAAGCCGTATTCAAAATAGAATGTAGTTAAAATGTAAGTTTTGGTTAGAATCGTATTTATTTATTTATTTATTCATCAACAAAAAATCCACAGCAAATCACAATAAAATAAATTGTTGATAAAATCACATCATAAGCCAATTACAGATTTTCATTTTGTAGTGACAAACCTTATTTAGAGTTAAAAAATATTGGCAAAACTTTTATATAATTAAAATAATTGAAATTGAAACAACACAAAAAAACCGTGTCGTATGCAACAGAATGCAGATTATATGTATGTAGAAGAAAGCTAAGCAGACAGCATTGCGTAAATTATCTATTTAATTATTATTTAAAGTCTAAAGTTATGCGTACCCCAGTTTGAGGAGCTCTGCACTATTAGACGATATGAAAACAATATTATGAAAACATTTTCTCTTTACATAGCGAAATTATGTAGACCATGTTGTTGCCACGGATTAAACTGGATACGCCTTTCAAGGCAATTTCTTAGTGTAGTGTTCACTGGTGTACCTGAGCGTAGTCTCACTAAGACTATTCATGCGTATGCACTTACTGTCGTCGGTTCGAATCGTACTGTGATACCAAACCATACCTTATTTACAATAGCACGTACCATACAATAGCCTCCACCTACTCGCACGCACAATACAAATAGCGAATTGTATGATCCACAAATAACACATACTACACTTAGGTTGTCAGTGTTGCTTGCATTTACATCTAAAATACACAATTATAACACTGCTGAAATAAAATAACTCCAGATGTATTCTTTAAACCTTAGCTTTTTGTTCGACATGATAATATAGAATAATACGGAATATTTCTATTTTTCACAATATTGTATCACAATATTATATCTACAAGCGTTTGATATGTACGGCGACGCATTTTCCGCCCAACGCCGTATTTACGTGGTGTCGATTAGTATTTGTGTGGTCTGTGGTTGGTACACTGGTGGTATAACAGGTCTCGCAAGATTACTAAGCGTTAAGTCGATTGATGGAGATGGTATCAATTGTTTCTAGTTTATCAATTCAGAATAGGACTGTCAGGATGACATATTGCTTCGCATTTTGCAAAAACTTTTTAAGTGATGAGTAAGGTATGCAAAAAAATTCTAACAAAGAAATACTTTTAAAATAATATTTTCATTCTAATAAGTAACATGACATATATATATATATATATATATATATATATATATATATATATATATATATATATATATATATATATATATATATATATATATATATATATATATATTATTAAAATGTTATTTTTTTTTTCCATAAATCAGCAAAATTTTTGTACTAATATTTTTTTGCTGACATTACTAATTTTACGCATGTGGTATGAAGTTGATAGCAAGTGCGATCCTATTCTTAGTTGGAACGCATAGTAAAATGCACCATTAAAATCTTCGGCTTTTTTTAGACCATTGTTATTCCCTTTTGACCGGGAAAACCATCCGTTTATTTGTCATCCAATGAAATTAATTTCTGTGTTCCTCCAAAGACTGAACCCCTTTTAGGGTTCCGAAGTAAACAAGGAACTCTTATAGTTACGCTATGTCCGTCCGTCCATCCGTCGATTCGCACGATATCTCACAGATCCTTATTACTAGAAATCTGTAATTTAGCACGAATATACATATTAGTTATGTCAAAATAGTGGTGATAAAAAAATTTGAAAAATGTTTTCCTTTAGCTTATCTTCTCTACATGTAAAGTGGGAATGTTCATTTTTTTCTCACGTACCTCATTGTGTGGGATGGTAAGTTTGTGAAGTAAGTTTGATGGTAAGTTCGATTAAGGAACTCGTTTGTAAAATATTAAGATTTTAAGTGCTATTTTTTGTTAGAGTCAAGTATCCCTCCCTCCTCTTCGGGCTAAACGATTGGTTTTAGGGGTGGGCAAAAATCATAATAGTAGTAAATATAATGAAATTAAAAGTAAAACTATCAGTATCACGGCTTCGAAGGCTTTTTTCTTTATTTTTATATGTGAGGAATTGGGATAAATTTCTCCCCGAATTTGGGGATTTTCATATTGATTTTTTTGGATTTTCGTCAAAAGACATTGGCGACACTGCTAGTGGTGGTAATTATAGCTATTTTTATTTTACTATCACATTGTGAAGCTATTTGTTTTTTGTCACTGTTATATCACGGGTGATAAATCATGACTCTAATATTTTATTAGTGACGATTATTGTCACAGTAGGTGCATTTTATTCCGTATGTTATATCGCCGCGTAGTGATTATTATTTATAAGTAATAAGTAAAGTGAAAAAACATATTCTTTCTTCTAGCTAGTGGAATGGTGTTGCTTAAAGTTAAATGTTGCTTTGTTTCTTTTATCTTTAGCACGATAGGATTCTGCGAATATAAGTAATGGTGTGACTGATATATTAGTATTCGCTAAGATATTAGTAATATTGAAAGGATTCGTGGATTAGTAATCCGGCGAACTGTAATATTCTAATATTTCATATTCGCCTAATATCTGTAACGGATATCCAAAATGAATAGGATAATATCATTCGGTATTCGGAATAGTTCGGATTCACTAGATTGGCGCCCGTCGGATTCGTGAAAATATTAAAATATTTTCACGATACGCCGCGTTGTACGTACGAACGAGACGGACGTATTTCCTGCAGTATCAGATCTTATTAATGTTGTTTCAAGGTCCAAATTACAGTGAAATATTAGTTAATACTGAGATATTAGTAAAGATATTTTCCTGCCGTATCAGTATAAGATCTTATTTCTGTTACTTAAAGATCCAAATTACAGTGAAATATTAGTTAAGATATTTTCCTGCCTTATCACTATCAGATCTTAATACTGTTATTTTAAGGTTCAAATTACAGTGAAATATTAGTTAATACTGACATATTAGTTAAGACATTATAATATTTCAAAGTGAATATATTAGTATCACCTAATCTTGAGAAATATCGGTATTAACTAGTAGTGAGGCGTATTTATCGTAACAGATACAAATCACAGGTATTCGTAAATACTAGATAACAATTGTTCCTATAATATCAAATATCTGTTGAAAAATATCAGTCACAATATTGAATCACAATCTGCACTACGTTCTTCAGTCACAGTAGGTACTAGATACTAGGTACCTACTTAATAACAGATATTCGTGTTACCTGTTCTTCGTATGTATTAGTCTCTCTCGCTCACACCCGCTTAATTGAATCTTGCTAAAACGAGAAGCACCTAGTATTTATTATCCGAAAATTCAAATAGTAATCTTTTATAACAAAATATCTTTCTAGAATAGTGACAACTATTTCTAGTCGTATAATCTGTTATCTGTTCCTGTTCCTAATTTTCAATTCGGAAACACTGCAAGAATACTTCTAATGATTTGTTGAAATATTACGTCCTTTTGTAGGTATGTAAAAACAAAAAGGTCGATCTCAATTATTAGCATAAAATTATCAATATAGGTACTCGTATAAAATCTAAATAACGGTAAAATATTTTTTTCTTCGTAGTAAAATTACAACAGAAATTATTTGATAGTTCGAAACGTTTATATAATAGCGCGTTTCCGAACGTCTTTGTTAGCATTGACGCCATCGGCCACAAAATGTTCAACGTAACTACGACTTTATGAGTTAACTATAAAAATGATATTAATTAGACACCCAGGTCATAACGTTTCCTTGGTAATTTGTTTTCTATCCCCTTTTTCCGATTATGTTCTTTCAATTTCGTTTTGAATTTACTTAGCGAAAACAAAAAATTATTTTATAAACAAAAGGTTTACTAGCGCGAATAAAAATACTTAGTAAGTATTCATATTCTTTTTGTATATATCCATACTAATATTATAAATGCGAAAGTAACTCTGTCTGTCTATCTGTCTGTCTGTTACGCTTTCACGGTCAAACCACTGAACCGATTTGGATAAAATTTGGTACAAGTATAGTTTGAGACCCAAGAAAGGACATAGGATAGTTCTTATCCCGGAAATCCCACGGGAACGGGAACTATGCCGGTTTTTATTTTAGAATTTTTTCCACGCGAACGAAGTCGCGGGCACAGCTAGTAGGTAATAAATTAAGCAGTTCTGATAGGATATATTTAGCTATTAAATTTAAATAATTTAGGTTTAACTTGTATAAAAGTTTTTATAATATTAGTTCAGCAAAATGGCAAATGTAAATAAGAGAAGACAGTGTTGTGTGTGTGTGTGGGACAATTTTGTAGATGTACTACTATGTAGGTGGGCACTATGCGAGCTGCAATATATCTATGTAAGACTTACTTATCTTTTGATCATCCGTATTTGCAAAAACATATCAATAAAAAGCATCCCACGGTTCGGGTGATTAGCAGAACTGGTACCTAGTTATATTTATTATAATGTTTTTTTAATATTGCTTCGACATTTTTCAACCTATCGGCTATCAATTATGTAGCTAAAATCGAACTTCAGATCACAAAAATTAAATTGAATGCCATTTGAAAAATCAATATTGATCATCGTTTTCAAAACGGCTAACCTACACGGCTTTTAAAAAATCAATATAGCCTACTGTGATTTTTAACTAACTATCTATGTAGATATTTGAGCTAAAAAAATATATTATTATGCTTATAGTTTTGTCTCATTTTAGCTTAAAATACCTCATATTAGTGGGATGCTTCAGGTAGGCCTGCAGGATTAACCGTTTACACATTTTTTAAGATTATATCAAACAATAATCAACTAAAGTAGGGCTAATTTAAAAGGTCATATTTGTCAGATCTTAAATCTAGGAATGTGAAATGGGATCTAAAACGCAGTAGCTCCATATTAACTTGTACGTGTCTGGCATCTGCCAAATGTCGTCTACTAAAATGGCCTTAGTACTCACTACTCTCTACTCACCACAGAGTACTTTGAAATATGCTACTCACATATTTTGTACTGTACGTGAATTATTTACTGAGACCGTGCTTGGAAAAATAACAGGCTGTTCTTTAATAACAGATAATGACATCTGTTATTTTTCAGTAACAGCAACAGGATCAACAGATACCTGATTCGACCTGTTATAACCCAAGTCTAGTATTAACCCATCTCTAATTATAAGCACAAGCAGCAGCTAACAGCTTCGCCCGTGTGTCACCACGCCTATAAGCAGCTCAATCACATGAGGATGCTTCCAAAAACTTTTTTCTTGAAAAACATAACTTGCGACGTGTAATAGAAACGTGTTCTGGGTTACGACTATTTGATAAGTTATTAATATCGTAATGTAAAATTGTAGAGCGCCATCTGTTTACTGTTAATCATATTAGTATGTATTACTACATATTTACTTATTATGAAATATACGAAAATATTTATCAACACATTTATATATTCCTTTACGTTGATTCCCTTGCATGGTAGACAGAGTCAGCTAAACGTCAAAAATAGATGTGAATCACCGTGATTTAGCGGTTTTTCAGTTGATGAGGTGTATAACGATCTTCAACAAAAACAACATATCTTCACGCTAAATCCTTATGGAGTAGGAAGAAAGAATTGAGTGCCATATGTCACGTCCAGACAGAATTGCCTTGCTTCCTGCACATTCATAACTCTTTTCGTACAAACACGTTGGTTTTGAAGACTCTTGACACCACCTTTGGATAGCACACGATCGATTTGACCATGGTACCTCAGTCTTGGTCTCCCCCGGTATCTACATCCATCTACATTCGGATTGTACATATCTGTTTTGTAAACCGTTCATCTGCCGTTCTATCAACATATCCGAATCAACGGGGCATGCCCCTTCTCATTTTTACACCGATACTGTATAACGATTTTTATAACTATCTTTGGTGCCTCTTATTAACGACTTGATAATCACTATCGTTTGTTCACCAGGACTGACAGCTTTACGTGCTTATCCGAGATATATAGGCGTTAACTCATCGCTAAAAGATCCTAAGCAAGCAGTTACTGATATATTTATAGAAAACCTCAGATGCATTTTTTGCTCAATAATCAAACCCGGAATCTCATAACCTGAACCAAATAGGCTAGATACTAGGCTAGATAATACTGTCAAGTAAGGAAACAGACGAAAAAGGGTTCTACTTTATTATATATAAAGCTGAAGATATTTTTTTTGTTTGTTCTCTTGAAAGCGCTAATCTCTAGATGATTAGAAAAATTCTTTAAGAAAGCTATATTTGATCAAGCGAATGAAGTCGTGGGTATCTAATATGTTGTGCTTGTATACTTATTCAATATCTTATAAATATTATATTTTGCTGTAGTAAAGTTTTCTCTTCGTATTATATTAAATCTTGCCGAAGCCTTATTCTTTCCATTTGTAAATGTTATAATTTGTAAAAGCATTATTTTTTCCCCTTATAAATATTATATTTTGCAATAGCCTTATTTTTTCATTTTGTAAATCTTAAATTTTGTAATTATTCGTTTTGTTTCCTTATTCTTTATTTTTTTGTAAATGTTGTATTTTGTATTAGCCTCATTATTTTCCTTTCTAATTATTACATTTTAATGCAGCCTTGTTCTTCCCCTTTGTATTTAATCATTATATATCGTATCAGCTTTATTTTTCCCCTTTGTAAATATTATATTTTAAATTAGCGCATTGCAGTACTCAAGACTTTTTCAAAAATATACGCTTTACAGTATCGGATTCAATCCAGAAAGTTCAAAATTTTATTTTTATGACATTTTTTTTATAAAACGTGATATATATTTGCGCAATCTTGCAAATTGCAAAATACTGCAAAATTTTGAAGTCGCTCAAGTTTGTTTAATTGTTCTTCGTTCGAATTTATTTACCAGATATCAGCATAGTCCAATAATAGGTTAGTAAAAATTGAGTTAGTATAATTTTTCTAGGAATAGGTAAAAAACCTTGAAGTAAGGGATAAACCCTTAACACATAAACACAATACGACATCGCATCGTGCTACACCACGGTATCCTTTCAAAATATTGTTATATTGTGAAAATCTACGACAAGCTACTTTAAAGTTCACGACACGATAACGCAACATGCCATGACGAATTTGAATGTATCCATTTTGAATTAAAGGTAATAAGTGTATCCAGTATCATCTGTGTATCTGTTTATTCTTTATGCGTCTTCTTAAGAGCGCGTATTCGATTTACCGCAGCTTCCAAATCTGATCAGCAAACGAATGCGCGCCAGAATTTATAGTGTTTTGAAAATAATTCGTCTAAAATAAATGAGTTCATTGTTTTTAATATCATAAGATAGCAAACAAGCAGATGGGTCTCCTGATGGAAAGAGTCAACCATTGCCTATAGACACCAAAGATGTTAATGGTGTGTTGCTATCTTGTGGCGAGGTCTAATGCCACATGCTTAAGTTTACCGGCTACCTTACCCTCCAGACCGGAACACGACAGTGACAAGCCCTGGTAATGACAGAAATAGGTAAGGCGGTGGTACGAGAGCCGAGCGAGACAAGGCAGAACTCTACCACCTAGTATCTATAACGGACCGAAAAAAATCAGTATATTGAGCGTTACATTAATTCGCGTAAAATAAATATTTTAGGTTTCTATTGCTACTTACTGGTGAAAAAAAATGTTAAAGTGAGCTAATTTTGTAATTTTTTATATATTTTCGTCATTTTGGCTCTGTGTTGCAGTAAAGAACCATATATCCTGTTGGAAAAATGCATAAAATGAAATATTTTGGTACATTACAATGGTTGTATCATCCTGAAAGATAACTCTGACGTCTATTTTCGTAGATAGCTATGAAAGGGTTGAACATTTAAAAACCGCTATCAAAAATTATATCCTTACACTGTAGTGCACTAAATCAAGACTTAATCTTGGAAAAACTGTAATATCCTTCAAATAATCTGCTCATATTATTACGATATTGCATTGTTCTGGAAAAAATTTGAAAACATAAGGTTTTTGTTGCGAATCGAATACACGCTCTTAATACGTCTGTGCTCCTTCTTTATGCGTCTTAATATTTTTTGTAGAAAGAGGTTATTCTTTTTACAGTTAGAAAAAGAACACGTCTGGTGCGTTCCTTTCTTCGAGATTAACTGTGGCTCTATATTGAATCGTGCCGTTCCCCGTAACATGTATCGTGTCGTGAATGTCGCGTATGCGAGGTCGCATCGAAAATCGGTGTCGCATCGTAGGACGACGCGACGTCGATCCACGTTGCTCCAACAAATTTATAAAAGCCAGAAGAAAGTTCTGGCTTTTATAAATTTGTTGGAGCAATTTCGTGAAATACCATAGAATTATGTATCAGGAAGTCGGAGAAGCGTGCGTTTTTTGAATCAGCACGCAGATGGTAGAGTTGACCATCAGATTGTATGAACTTGATCACTAAGATATCAGATTTTACATACTGTATGCAACGACTGTAAGGATTGCTCATTTTCTGTAATAATTACTTATTAAAATGTACGTCTACCAGCCACTTAACATTTAAAACAACAGTTGCTAATTATACACTAACACATATTGGAATATACTGCCCTATTATTAGAGATCCGTAAATTTGACATGTTCTTTAATTATCTGTCTAAGTAATTATAGTGTGGATTGAATTTTAATTATAAGACTTGCTTCTATCATGTGTTTATTACGAATATATGCTGGAAATAAATGTATGTGTCAACATAATAACAAGCTGTTTTGAAGTTTGGCGACATTGAGCAGTTTCGTAATCGCAAACAGTGAAGTAAAATCTTTGACAAGAGAAAGATAAGTTTCCTTCATCTAAGAGTAAAATACATTCAGTCAAAAAGTTATCTGGAAATGCATGTTTGTGATTCCAAACTCAATTTTTTGTTTTTGTTTCTTGTTACATTGGAACACTGGAACAATTATTTTCTAATTTGGCGCAGAGTTTAAGCACAAGAATATTGGAGTTGCATCTGCTTACACTGCGGTTTTAGTTAGATCATATTATATAACATCATGTATATTGTGAATGTATAATGGACAAAACAAAAAAGTTTGTCTTAAATTTTGCATCGCCAATGGAATTTCGTGTTTGCAGTCGCTGAAAATGCTACAGAAAGCTTACGGTGACGATTTTTTTCAAAAATACTTGCATAAAGCGGTCGAGATGTAATGAATGGATTTTCCTTGCTCTGGAAGGCCATCAACGTCTTCAACTGAAGTTAACATCGAAAAAGTGAAGAAAATGAGGAAACTACAAATCCTTATTTACATTAATGAGAGATTGCTGTTGAATTTTCTCTGTCTCACGAGTCGATCCGTACCACTTGTGTATGAAAAATGTTGCCGCTCGGCTAGTCCCAAAAAACCTAAATATTCTAGAAAAAACTCAATCGCATAAGAGTCGCCGAGAACATGCTAGAACGAGCCAGTCTGGCCCAACATTCACGAAATGCATAATTACTGAAGACAAAATCTAAGTTAAAGTCATGCTGACTATTTTCTTTGACTATCCAGGTGTTGTGTATTTGAAATTCTCATTGAAATGTCAAACGGTTAGTAAAATATGTTATTAGCGTTATGCGATGTTTAAGAGAGCAAATTTGACGAAAAAGGCTATATTTTTGTGAATAAAAATTGTTGAATGTTGCGTCACAATAAAACCTTCGCAAAAGGCCATCACTGCGAACGAATTTTTGATCTCTTAAACTTGTATTATCACTGCGTGGCACACCTTTTCATTCGTAGATTTTCACGATAAGATCTGAACTCAATTTCGGAAAAGGCGTTTAAAAATGTTTTGATGATCGGATTATTCGTTACGTATGTGTATCGTTTATGAAGGTACTTTGAAGACTATAAAGTAATTTTGGACGAGTAACTAACATTTTTTGCATTTTTAATCGTTTCCCAGTATTTTCTTGACAGAGTTGTTTTCTCGATCTGCTAAAAAAATTGCCTTTTGATCCACTTTTTGTTATCCACATGAATTGACCCATTTTGAACTACCTTACCTACTTGGTGAAATTTCATTATTATTAGTTTTCAATACTATAAGCATCTTTAGGAGGTAATATTCTTGACTGATTCTTAGTAAAGAATATTACGTCCTGAAGATGCTTTAACAAGCGAACCCGGTCGATTACTTTAAATAATTTAGTGTACACTTATAGTGGAATAAAAGTAAAGTGTATTGAAAACTAGTTTCAACTTATAAGTTGTCTTTTGACGTGAATACGTCTTTTGCATTTATAGTGAGGGACAGTTCAAGAAAACTGATGATAACAAAATTGGGGGATACAATTCGGTGTTATAGCTACATAACTATCATCAACATCCAAAATCTAATTATACCGTTGGATAGCTAACAAATCAACGAATTTTTGAAGCCAAGTATGGACTACGATGCTACGCGAAGATTGAGGAGGAAGTGCCAACATTTTTAGGTAACATCGCTGCGTTACTGAATTTGCATATTATAGTATATATTTTTTTTACTAGGAGCAGTTATGACACTTAATAACGTTTAAAGGTTTATCAATTGTGTAAGAAAAAATACAATTTTAAATGCTTATATACGCGTTTAAGTAAAAAGTATAGGTCCTTTTTTATCGGTCAATAAAATCTTTCAAACGCCAAAGCAAGATAGAACGGCCGTATACCATCTAAACGGGACTTTAAAAAGCAATCTAATGATAACCATAAACTACTTATGAAAGAGTGAAGAAGTCCCTAGAACGTAAACTAGGGGAAAGTGCGGAATTATACTACTTTGAAGTCATGACATTATTGATAGTACTTAGTTTGCCTTTTTCAATCTGCCTAGTAGAATGGCAGAAGATCTATTCTTCAAAGGCATATTTTTTCAAAGGCAAGGCAAAACTTGGAATTAAATAAATTAAAATTATTATTAAAAGGGACTCAGACAAATATAAGGGTGGGACGTGCAAAAATCTTATTTATTACAGAAATATTTCGCCTAAATTATAACTGTGGCAGTAGTCGTCTAAACAAACGGAGAATCAGACTATAAAAAGTACAAAACATTGAAGATTTAATATCTGTATTCAGATCTCGTTCTTCGCACAATAACAAGGTACATTGGCATTCAAAATCACGGGCATACATTCATCTTGACAGCTAAAGGCTGTATATATTATCTGTTCTTTTTAATCTGCGTCCATATAATTGACAGTAGCGGGTACGATTTATTATTTTCTCATGGTTATGGATGTCATATTAAATTTTCAATAAGAGGTTTTTAATCGGCTTCATTCTTTGGCTTTCCATGGAGATGTAAATTCGCTGTGCGTCTTTTATCGCATCTATCATGGGAAGTGTCGCAAGGAACTGTTTGAAATTTCTACAGGAACTTGTTCTTTTAAATCTGTGCCCAAATAATTGACAATAGCCGTTACGATTTATTGTTCTCTCATGGTTATAGATGTAAGATGACATATTACCAACGACCATTATATACTTTAATCTCAAAGAGATTACTACATTTCACTAAGATATTTCTAACCTGCTTATACTAAGGCTTTTCGTAGATATGTAAGTTCGCTCTGCATCTTCCGCTTTTGAAGATTATACTATCCGCCGTTCTGCCCGGCAGATCTTAAAATACGATCAATTCGCACATACATCGATTAATATAGGTGTCACTATCATCGTAACTACTGTGTGGAAGATCTCCGCAATTCTCGCCCTGGTATGTGATATCATCGTCTTACCTATTTCTGCTGCAGGAGGTGCACCTGATGGTAAGTGATCACCGCCGCCCATGGACATCCACAATATCAGAGGTCTTGCAGTTGCGTTGCCGGCCTTTTAAGAATGAGTAAGCTCTTTTCTTGAAGGCGCCCAAGTTTGGAAACACCCCTGCCGGTAATGTGGTATTGCCATCCCACCACACGGATAACAACGCACCACTAACATATCTGGTTAATATTTTATAATGATAATTTTTTTAAATATTTGCACACCATATAATGGTAGAATATGTTGGTAACTTAATTTATTTTTAACAACTTGTAACACCCATATTCTTGCAAATAAATATTTTCTTTCTTTCTTTCTTTCTTTCTTTCTTTCTTGGTGTCTATAGCCGATAGTTGCTCTTTCCATCAGGAGAGCCATCTGCTTGTTTGCTGTTTCATGATATAAAAATGTAAATGTTAAAATATTTATGATTTTTAACCAGCCTTCCCAAAAGCAGGAGGTTATCAATATTGTTTATATTGGTGACATCAGAATTTGGTCCGATTTTGAATTTTTTTTGTTTTGTTTCCTGTACGGTCCCGTATGGTCCCGCTGTTGCCTTTTTCCCTCAGTTAAGCCACCTGATTGTTTCCCTCGTACTGGTCTTGTTCCGCTTTGAAAATTAACCACTCGACCAACGGGGTGGTCGGCGAATGATTGGCAATACGTGTCACTATCCTCGTTAATACTAAGTGGTAGAGTTCTTCAATGTCTCGCCCGGGTATTTGTTACCACCGCTTTACTTTTCCTGTCGCAAAAGCGTCAATGCTTTTTGTTGTCGTGTTCCAGTTTGGAGACTAAGGTAACCGGTAGACTTATGCATGTGGCATTGCTATCCCGCAACACGGATATAACGCACAATTAAAATCTTTGTTGTCTCTAGGCGGTGGTTTCTACTTCCATTAGGAGAGCCATCTGCTTGTTTGCTGTTGCATTGTTGTAAAATGTAATGCAAAATTTTCGCTTCCTATATTAATATATACCGGGTGTCCAGACCACCCGACCAGATTACTGTGGAGAGTTTTAAAAAAATGAAAACAAAAAAAGTGTTCAATATTTTTTGAAACTCTATCCAACCATGCTAAAAACAATCCCCACCCTAAACCCCTGTTAGGGTAGGGGGTGCAACTTAAAAATCAAATGGAAACCCCTATTTTTTATTGCAGATTTCAATTTGTGAGTTGGAAACTTCTCCATCTACTAAAAATCAATAAAAATTTTAGACAAAATGTTTGTCATTTGATTTTTTAAAGTTGCACCCCCTACCCCTAACAGGAGGTTGGGGTCGTGGGTTGTTTTTAGCATTGTTGGATAGAGTTTCAAAAAATATTGAACACGTGTTTTTTTGTTTCATTTTTTTTAAACTCTCCACTAAGCAGGCTGGACGGGTGGTCTGGAACATCCTATATGTAATTTCATCTTAATATAGGAACCTGACTCCAAGGCGTTTATGAAAATGAAGTTCTCTGTTATGCGAGAGAAAACTGCCTCCTAATAATGAGACACCGTTTATAAGATTTTATCTTAAATTGGAAGACATCGTTTGAATACTAAGTCCTAATGTGAATATATAACAGTTTGAGGTTATCTTCATTATATAAGACTTCATATATTTGATTGTAGATGAATATAAAGGAAGGTTAAGGTGTTGCTTCGGGCATATTAAGATAAAAGATAGAAATTCAAAATTATTTATTTGCATAAGTCAGGATTATATATGAATAATCATACAAATATTATAAATGCGAAAGTGTTTGTTTATTCGTTTTTCACATCAAAAAGGAGCAACGAATTGGCGTGATTTTTATTTGAAGATAGTTGAAGGGATAGAGAGTGACTTACTTTTTGTCTCTTTCTAACTCCTTAAATGAATTTAACTCAATATTACTTATTTCATGATTGATTGAGCGAAAGAGCTACACTGGCTGCCAAAAACTACTGATGTAAATGAATTAAATTTCAAAATTCAAGATGACATTCATATAAAAATGAGGACATATAAATCAGTTCATATGGCAACTAATTAAAATGATATCAGAAACCATTATTCACCGGAATTTTTAAACTCACTTGATTAGCCAGGACTACTTCTCACTTCTCTCTTCATCTCGTCTCATCTTCAATTAAAGTTGGATCCGTAGTTATAATGTTGCGAAATATTAACCATCCGCAAGTTTGTACGCACACGATTAGCGATAAAAAAATGACTTAATAACGTAATAATCACCTTGTGGTCTAGGGCTTTTAGGCTTTGACGTTGGCTACATGAGGTCCCGGGTTCGATTCCTGTAACGGGCACTTAAAAACTTGTTGTACCTTTGCCTACCCCTTCGGGGCGTGAAGATACCTTTAATAACGTATTAAATGTACCTTTAATACGTTATTAAAGGTATAAGTAATAATATTGAATGAAATTGAAAGGAGAAGACGTTTTGTTACCCTAGCTAGTAATTTCTGAATACAAGTACTTTGAGCCTGCTTTGCCAAATAAATGGCGTATAAAAAGAAAAAATACATTTAAATGATTAACAAAAATACACAAGCATATGGCTGTCCTAACTGGAAGAGATAACCACCGCGTTTAAATGTTTTGTGCCGGTTTGGAAATATGCTTGCCACCTATCACATATGGCACTGAATATCTTTGCTAATCATGGTGCACTTGTTGTGGTAGAAGTTCCTTTTAAAGTT
>JAUPFN010000059.1:0-143202 GCA_036924255.1 Apodemia mormo
AGTTACTACTCCGAAGAAGGTTATAGGATATTTTTTATCCCAAAATTCAGTATGGTTCCCGTGGGATAGGGGATGAAGATAAAAACGTATATTTAGCTTTAATTCATTAACCTGTCATACGAAATCCTTTATTATTTTTTTGTTCAAAAGTAAGTACTATAAAGATTATTCCTTAAAAATTTCAAGTTCATGAGTTTTATAATTTAGAAGTTACAGACATCAGAAGTTTCAACGGTTTCGGGTGGTAAGTCCAGTTGAACGTGACACCCGGAGTGTATACAAAACCTTTGAACGCACAGCTCAATATAAGTTAGCATTTCATTTCATAGTGGTACGAGAGATTCAGTTTTAGAATGTATAACAGTAATAGTAGCGATCTGGAAATTTATGGACTTAGCAAAAATTAAGCTGCTAAGTCGATGACGTCACGATAAAAATATATCTTTAAGTATATAAAAAAAATATATTTTAGAATATAAAAAAAATATTTTTTTTACATTTTAAATATATATTTTATAGTGGTTATATTTTAAATATATTTTTTTTATATCTATGTACTTTCATTTTTCATGAGTCTGAAGATATATTTGATATATATGTTATTTATATTTTGATAAATATACATTTTATATATTTCAAAATATATTCTATAAATATTTTATTTATATTCAAAATATATACAATATATACTTAAAACGGCCAAAAGTTGTATACTAAAAATATATTTTTTTTATAAAATTTATATATTTTGATATATAATTTATATATTTTTCATGTATTTTTCATATATTTAAAATATATAATTTTTATATTTTAAAATATATTTTTTATATATTTTTTTTTCATGGGGGTTGTGTGGTTCTGATAAGAGTGAATTTAGATAGTAAACAGATGGTTTATTACAAATGTATTGTTGTAGAAGGATTGATGAATAGATTTTGAAGTATATAGCTTTTTAAAATTAGAATTAAAATTTTGAACAAATATATTTTGTATGCTAAGAGATAAAAATATAATAATAAACATTAAAAAAGAAATCTGGTTCTTTGAATTAAAAAAATCCATAAGTATAATTTAGATGAAAAATATAAAATATTTGTAACATGATTGGTCAAATATATCATAAGCATGAAAATATATATAATTCTATACTAACAGTTAGTTGCACGCTTGCGCGCGCAACGTATACTACTCTATTTAAATATGATCATTACTATTTAATTGAAATTTATATACCTAAAATTATTTATTATATTGAACTTCAATAAATTACTCAAACTACTATAATTTTATAAACTATTATAATTAAAATAATTCGGATAGCCCGAGCCGGGAATCGAACCCGGTTTCGTTTGGTCGCGCACTAAAGGCACTTTCAGCTAAGTTATCCGAGACTTTGTCCATAACAATCTATCAGTCTAATAATTTTTTATAATTAAATATGAGAACATCTAGGATCTTAATATAATATAACTGCTTAGAAATTTTTATTATTTAGCGACGTTTTGTGCATTTTGTTTGTACTTAGGCTATCTACAGATACAAACATAAAATGAATGCACACAATTTAATGACATATAAATATGTACCAAGTAACATAATAATAAACATACCACAATACATTTCTTAGCATCCTTAATTTAATATTTAATTTCTTGTAATATCTTATACACTATCGATCACTGCAGTTGGTCAAATTTAATTAATTAAAATTAATTAATTAACTTAATTTTTTTTGTAACACGATAGAAAAATATTTATAAAAATATAGTCGATATAATTAATTATTAATATTTACTTAAGCTAATGTATAGAGTAATTAAAAAAAAAAAGTTTTGAAAACTGTATTTTTATTTATACCTCAGTCAAATATTTTTTTTTAATTCTTTGAAGGAATTGCAGGCCCCCTACCGCGGATGGCTATGTAACTCAGTGTCGTTTAATTGCAATTAATAAAATAAAAAACCCAAAAGACTGCATATCTTTATATATTGTGTACATTGATTCCACTATTGTTCAGATTTTTCATCGTAATTTTGTGGAAATATTTTAATGCGTAGATACTTTATAGGCTGACGAATTACAGTCAAATGCTCTTTTCGGACAAGATTCGTTAGATTTAATAACATATACTTCAATAGATTTCTTCAAATTTGGCTTACGTGACTTATGTCAGGACACGTTTGTTTATAAATAACATCGTACCCTGATAGCCACCTTACCTATAACTTACTGTCAATCTACGTCCGCAATTTGAAGCAAACTTGACGGAAAGAGTTGGCAAAGCGAGCGATTACCTATTAGTTACCTATAACTTACTCTGCAAATAGACGTCAAAACTTGCTGTACAAGTATTTCCTTCAAATTGTAGTAAAGTTGAAAGGAAATTTAACTACAAGTTTGATTGTTAACTTGTATTCAAGTTGCGGCTGTAGATTTCCGTCAATTTGCTTACGATTGTTGTTGAGAGAAGAATTACCGCCAACTTGATGTATAAATTAACCGTAACCGATTCAAACGCTGAGCGTCTTCATTTATTATATTAATAACGCGGTTTTTTAAGTGAAATAAATCTACAAATCTAAAAAAAACTATTTTTTCAGCGTATAAAAAATTAGTCATAAACATCTTGACAGTATTACATATTTATACACTATATATTTTCAGTATTTTTGAATCGCTTGTCCTATTTTTCCTTGTTAGCCACCGGAAAACCCAGCAATTCACTAACAAGATTATCAGAACTACCTAACAAGTACTTTAATTATAATCCAAAGTAGGAAATTTCGTTTGACGTCAAGTTAATTAGTGTTATCAGGAGGTAAATCGATCTTTATAATTAGCCTATAACTTCCGTTAATTAGCCTAAAACCCAATAATATTCGATAACGAACCTCAAACTAGGGATGCACGATTCCAAAAAAAAATCGATCTCGAGAATCGCGACAAATTTTATCGAAAGAATCGATTCTCGATAAAATCGAGTGTAGAAGAATCGATCCATTGATAATCGATCGTTTGAATAAAGGCGTAATTTTCAAATTTAAAGAATTCCATATCATTGTAATGAACTAATTTAAAAATTAATATGGCTTATACTAATGCATTTTCAATTATTAAAATAAACGTTTCTTCTAGATTGAATATAATATTTTATAGCACTTAATAACAGTAAATTATAATTTTTTTACTAAATGCTTTCTAATATTTAAATGAGTTAATTAATTATTAATTAAATTGATTTAATTAAATAATAATACTACTATTAAATGTTAATCAAATAAAAAGTATTATTAGTAAAATGTATATTTATTTTAATAAAAAAATTTTCAACGACACAGAATTTATTAGATATTACACCATATTTGTATTTTATTTATATAGTGAATGAGTTTTAAAAAATTACACTTGTTGATTTAAATAATTTCTGTATGTGGAATTTTTTCTCATTTTAACTGCTACAATTTATTTGTTATAATATTTAAAAATAAATAATAGTTTAAAAAAACTAAAAACACGCTTTTTATAGAAAATCAAACTAAAAAATAGAAAATAAATTTTAATAAATTTAAACTAAGAACAGTGTTAAAAATTTCAATAAATATAAATTAATAATAGTGTGAATAAAAAATTTTTATTTTATTTTAAAAAAAGCGTGGGGTGCATGGTGTCAATAGTTATAAATATTTTATTGACAGATATGAGTAGAGTGATTATCATTTTGATAATATCTTAAAAAGCACCCCACGCTTTTTTTTAAATAAAATA
Organism: Apodemia mormo; assembly: GCA_036924255.1. NCBI lineage: Eukaryota > Metazoa > Arthropoda > Insecta > Lepidoptera > Riodinidae > Apodemia > Apodemia mormo. The sequence goes on from JAUPFN010000059.1 coordinate 3,769, forward strand.
TTTTTTTTATTCACACTATTATTAATTTATATTTATTGAAATTTTCAACACTATTCTTAATTTAAATTTATTAAATTTTTTTTTTTTTTTTGCTTTGATTTTCTATAAAAAGCGTGCTTTTAGTTTTTTTAAACTATTATTTATTTTTTACTTTTTAGTTTGGTTTATTCATAAAAGCGTAATTTTTTAGTTTTTTAAAACTATTATTTGTTTTGTAAAATTAAAATTCTCCTTAGTATTCAAAAATTTGTCAATATTGGAGAAATCGGCTAAAGATAATTATTGGAAATTAAAATTAACATCAAGTCCTGTCTTATCGACTGTAGGAATAATTATAAAAAATTAAAATTAAGTTTCTTACCTTATCGACTATAGATGAAAATTATATAAAATAACAAAAATCATATTTTGCAAATTAAAAAATGGAATAATTTTATCAAACATACAAACATACAAAAGTACAAACGTACAAACATACAAACATACATATAGGTGAAGCTAATAAAAAGTTTGTAAAAATTATATGTCTCAATTTTAGAATCAAATTTGTAAATTACTTAAAAAATACTTTCTTTGAAAATTCCCGGTTATCGTCGCCATTTTATTTTTAGACGATCGATTTCGACTCTGAAGAATCGATTTGTCGATTCAACTTGCTCTGAAGAATCGATCTAAATAATCGAATCGACAACAGGAAAAGATCGATTCTAGTAAGAATCGATTTTGAATCGTGCATCCCTACCTCAAACTACTCCATGGAGTATTTTTACTTATTTTTAGTCTATGGTTATTTATTTGTAATAATAAATTAGAGGCATAATTTATCTTTTATAAATTTTAATATTATGCTCAAACGATCATTTCGAAATCAATATATTTGAATGAGTATATGTTAGACTTTTCATCAATAAACAGCATAAAATAATACAAATAATGTAAATTATAAATAATAAGCTGTTATGCTCAATCACCCCATAGGATTAGCTTATAAGAATAATAAGATGTTGAATCATCTATCGGTCGTACGGCGTAGGACGTTAGGTATCAGTCTGGCAAGCGCGCGGCTCGGGTTCGATTCTTAGTTAGGGTAAATGGTATTATTGTACAAAATTATGAAATAACAAACAGAAAACCTATGAACTTTTAAACTAACGCGTTCTACTATCATTTTTAAATATATAAACGGGTCAATAACGCGTACATATATAGAACTTACTTGTAAAGCTCGACGTTTCGGCCAAGTTACATTGACCGTGGTCACGAGCAGACATTATTTTTAGCAATTATAATTCCTAAAACTGTTCAACTGTAGCAACATAACTGATGTAAATTATGGTCGACTGCATTAGTTAATGATTAACAGGAAAAAACCAATTTATTTTGCGCATTATAAATACATTTTATCGTCCGTTCTCTGAATTATGTTTATCGCTGTTTTTGTTACTAATTAGTTTATAAATACATTTTCCGTATTATGTAGCTAGCACTTTTAAATATTAACCAAGCATGATGATTTTTTTTTTTGATAATAAAATAAAAATTCGCAACATTTTAGACTTTTAATTAATAAAACACCCTTCAAAATATTCCATGAAAGTTAATTCAAAAGAAAGGAAAGTTTTGAGTTGATGAAAACCCAAATAATTTAGTTTAGTTTTGATTCAAAATGATACTACTCCACTATCAGTAGAAAACAATAAAGCCCTTGAGTTTACAGAATGTTTTGCGTAACAAAAACAATTTTTTTTTAATTATCAATTTTTGGGTTCCAATTTCTAAATTTCGACATTGAAGCGAGCTCTGGATACTTTTTTATTAAAGTTATTATAAATGCAATTTTACTAGCTTAAAAATTAGTAAAATATGTGTAAAATATAAACCTAAAAATTTTATTTATTTATATAAGAATAAGTATAATATATTTGAAAATATAACAGGTCAATTTTCAGGTTTTTGCTAATATCTCAGAAAAGATGCATCTAATCGAAATTGAGTATACTAATAGAATTTGTTCTTTATAAAATTTAACGTAAGGATAGGCTATTGAGAAAATTCATTATTTTGTTTTTACATTGCATAACGTAAAAAAGGATAAAAAAGTATCTACACGCCCATATCCGAAATTTAGCATGATTAGAGGTACTACTCCGAAGAAGGTTATAGGATATTTTTATCCCAAAATTCAGTATGGTTCCCGTGGGATAGGGGATGAAGATAAAAACGTATATTTAGCTTTAATTCATTAACCTGTCATATGAAATCCTTTATTATTTTTTTGTTCAAAAGTAAGTACTATAAAGATTATTTCTTAAAAATTTCAAGTTCATGAGTTTTATAATTTGGAAGTTACAGACATCAGAAGTTTTAACGGTTTCGGGTGGTAAGTCCAGTTGAACGTGACACCCGGAGTGTATACAAAACCTTTGAACGCACAGCTCAATAGAAGTTAGCATTTCATTTCATAGTGGTACGAGAGATTCAGTTTTAGAATGTATACTTTTTTATTAAAGTTATTATAAATGCAATTTTACTAGCTTAAAAATTAGTAAAATATGTGTAAAATATAAACCTAAACATTTGATTTATTTATATAAGAATAAGTATAATATATTTGAAAATATAACAGGTCAATTTTCAGGTTTTTGCTAATATCTCAGAAAAGATGCATCTAATCGAAATTGAGTATACTAATAGAATTTGTTCTTTATAAAATTTAACGTAAGGATAGGCTATTGAGAAAATTCATTATTTTGTTTTTACATTGCATAACGTAAAAAAGGATAAAAAAGTATCTACACGCCCATATCCTGGAATACGTAGGCAGAGGTGCAAGAAGTGTACCCACGATTAGCCGAAAATGCTCTCTCACAATGTGATAGGTGGCAAGCCAATCCCGGGCAACGTTGTTTTATCAAAAATTGAAAAAGTACATTTTGTTTTGCCTGACCCAGGAATCGGACCCGGGATCGCATATGGTCAACGACGATACCGGACCGCTAAGACAACACGGTAAATATTTCAAAATTAGATACATCGATCAGTTATCTTTTAAAATGAATGAAACTTCTGCAAGTGTAGATGTTAAAGTGCCTAAGCCACTTAGTATACTGACTAACGTCGGACTCCAAAATACTTTACAAAAAATTGTTAAGTAGAATATACGAACATGTACTTATAAGTTCTGTCCAGAATAAGATCAACATCGTACAGAAAAAATTTACACACATATAACTTCATCAAAACAAATTCTATCAAAAGATACTTAACTTTCCTTTATTTGTGAGAATCAAAAATCGAAAATGTGAGGAAAAATTACGTGGCGTTGTTGTTTTTTATTAAAGTATCATCACGCCCGGTTCCCTTGCGACGTAGGCAGAGTAAACCGACCGTTTATAGACTTTCCGGTTCACTGCGATTCACCGGTTTGTCGGTGGTGAGATAAATGGTAATCCTCATCGCCGCATATTCGATCGACTATTTTTAGCGATAACTGGAACCGAAAGTTTTACGTGCTCATCCGAGGCACGGCAGTGGTAATATATATACCACTCCGCCAGTTTCCGTGTTGCTACTGAGATTTTAGATTTTCGAGAAAATCCTCGAAAATATCTCAATAACATCTTTGACCGACCCGGGGATTGAACCCGGGACCTCATGATCTGAGCCAAATAGGCTGTCCCTAGACCACGAGGCAGAGTAGTTTGTTATAATAATAAAAAAACCCTTGACTGCTTATCTTTACAAATTTACATTAAAAATATTTTTTAAAGAATGAAAATATTAATAAATTTAAGAAAAGTGCAACAAGATGTTTTTTTTTATTGCAAATTGTTTTCAATGAAAAGAATAGCTTCTTAGTCAAAGGCTATTTTGTGTTTTATTAATAACAAACTACAAAGCCATGTGTTAATTTATTTGTTTTTAACTTCCCGCTACGAAATTTGCTTTAAATAAAAATTATTCATAAAAAAACCTGAATAAATAACTTTTTATTTTTTTAATTAGGTATATATTTTTAACTTCCCGCTACGTAGCTACGTAGATAAGGAAGTTATTGATTTTGCCTCGATTTTCGAAAATCGAGTGTTCACCAGATCTCCACGTTTTGAGGACCTAGGAACCTTTTCCGACTATTTTCATGATGACATATGTATGTATGTGTGTGTGTGTGCGCGCGTGAGTGTGTATGTGTGTATGTAAACATCTCATTAATTTTGAACGGCTTGACCGATCGAAACGTGGTTAATGGGATTCGATTGGATTCCACTCAACTTAGACTTCCTGAAAATTTTAACTAATTCAGTAAAGGAGATTTTGAGAAATTTTGGAAAACCTCACAAAGGTTTTTGGCAGAACAATATTTTTTTAATACAATTTCCAGATTAATGAACCGATATAGTACAAAATTTAATCAGCTTTACTTCTCAAAAAACTGCCTCCAATGCATAAATTTCGTTCGGAGTTATTTTTTTCGACATAACTTCGAATTTTTTTAACTAATCATTTTTAATCTTCTGCAATATTTTAGTACGTACTAAAAAAACTATATTGAATTTCAAAAATCAAAATCGAGTCAAATTTTCAAAAGGTACAGCTTTTCAAACATTAAAATTACGTTGTTTACAGTAAACTTATAACAGATTTTTTAAAAAACTTTCAGGTTAATATACCGTTTGATATAAAAATCGAATTAGGTTTGCCCTCTAAAAAACCACGCTAAATACTGGAAATTGGTTCAAAACTGGATTTATTTGGGATTTGTCAGTGACGATTCAATATAAAAAAAAAGTTTAAAAAAAAAAAGTTTTTTTTTACATTTCTTCGACATTTTTTAACCTATCGATTAAAACAATTTTGAATTAAACAATTGCGTTGAATGCCATTCGAAAGATCACAATCAATCATCAATTTTAAAAAATATGATGTATATTGTTCAAACATTAATTTCCTAAGTATCATTTATATAAACTAGATTTTTTGAACTTTTCGAACTCTAGGGAACTTTTAGGGAAGCGCGTTCTATCTTAGGCCGCATCTTAGCTTACCGTCAGGCGAGATCGTAGTCAAGCGCTTCCCTAATGATAATAAAAAAACATGTCGATTCCACGCGTATTTTACGAAATATTGGCAAAAAATTGCAAAAAGCCGTATTTTAATTGTTTTAAACAAAATGTTCCTAACCCCCACACGTCCTCCTCCACGGTCAAGATATTATGCTTAATAATAATAACATTGCAGTTATAACGTTTACTGGAAGCAAATACTATTTATTTCGCCCTGACTTATAGGTCTTGACTAATACTACTGCAATGGAGTCAGATATTGTTAATTATCAGACATACACCATGGATTTTAAAATTAGTTACCTTAAATATCATCGTTGCCCATTAGGAACCTAGGTACAAGCCAATACTTTCACCTTCAATCTTTTGCCCTCAAAAAATCTTAAAGTTGTTATGATAATAATATCTAAGGTTGTTGAAACTAAAAATGTCTATTTTGAAGTTTTAATGCTGTAACTTTTGATCGCGATTTTATCGATTTTAATCTTTCAAACAGCATTAAACGCAGTTTTAGCAAGATGAAAAACGTTGTCTTGGGAGAAAATTAACTGTTTGAAAAATCTCAAAGTTATGTTTAACCACATTTTTTTTAATTTTTTCGTACGCGGTAACTCCTGAAGGATTATTGACCGAGCCTTCTGCTCTGAAACCGGCTATGATGTGAAACGTTGCACGTAATATAACAAATATAAACTAAACCGTGCAGTCGTTAAACAGCGAACAGCTGTCAATGGAGTAAGGATAACACCGTAAATAACTCTGGGTGGAAGTTTTTTTGGACTCACTTCAAGGTAGACGAAAACATTTTTTTACAAATAAGAATTAAATTCGCAGTCTCTTGGTTGATTATGATTGCCCTGGCAGTGGCGTATTTTAGTTGCGACACTTTTATCCGGTGGAAGGATAGCCCCAGCCATGTTTAAAAATTATAATACAGATGAAGACATTTGCTTCACCGGTGTGCAATTTTCCTTTCTATAAAAAATAGGTTTTGCAAAAATGATTTTATTCAAATATGAAATCATTTTTTAAATGGAATGAGTATATAATGGCAAACAAATAAAACTGTAAGCATGACAGTAGAAAATAAAAGGCGAGGTGACTTCAGTTAAACACTGCCTAAATCCCTACAAGACACAAGGTTCGTTATCAAAGTCAACGTGTTTTCAAATCCACGCTAAAAGAATCCTTTCTTAATATTTCTCATTTGATAAAAGTGCTTCGCCGTCCAAAGTATTGCTGAATACGAGAAATACTGTGGTCAGTTCCTAATAATTACTCTGCAAGGATGGCCAAACGCGAACGAAATCGCGGGTACAGCTAGTATTACATAATCACATAAAACACATAGAGACAATAAGATAACTTATGTCCGTTCGGTGTGACTGCTCTGTAGCGAATATCCCGAGTGTAAGTCTTCACACACTCCTAAGATGGAGTGGGGAAATGGCCTCGGGGCTGAAGGCCCCCTTGTCATGGTTTCTAGCGCTGGCCGTGGACACGGCCAGGTCATTGGGTTTTGGTTTTGAGAATACCAGAGTGGTAGTTTTTGAAAATGAGATAAAAAGGGAGTTTACGAGAAAGAGAGCTTAAAAGAGAGCTCGCCCACCCTCGGTTTCTTCACGCGGCCGCGAGCGGTTGGCTCCACCGGTTTAGACCCGTTGAGGAAGTCCGGCGAAGACCGACCAGCGATCGCAGGGCAACTTTGATGAGAGGGTGGGGAGGGGGGGTAACTAACTATTTAAGACATCTCTAGGGAAGGGCCTCGCGTCGGGAGGACGCGAGTGCCAAGCTGCTATTCTGTGCAGGTGAGGGTGAGATGAGGAGTCGGCGCGCTCATACATCTGACAGGTGACATTCGCTGCATCGTCAGCGTAGAGTGCAAGGGAGCAGCCGTCTCCCACCGGTATGTCATTAGTATAGACCGAATATAGCGTCGGCGAGAGGCAGTTTCCCTGTGGAACTCCTGCTCTGATGGTCTTCTCCTGCGAAAAGGTGTCCTCAACTGAAACTCTGAATTTTCTGTCAGTCAGGAATGATTTGACTATCCTGATGAACTGGAGTGGGATGTTCTCTTTGGCCAATTTATATAGCAATCCGTCGTGCCATACCCTGTCAAACGCCTTCTCCGTGTCCAAGAGCACTGCAATATATATAGAAGAGGGGGCAAACGAGCAGGAGGTGCACCTGATGGTAAGTGATCACCACCGCCCATGGACATCCACAATACCAGAGGTCTTGCAGTTGCGTTGCCGGCCTTTTAAGAATGAGTAAGCTCTTTTCTTGAAGGCCCCCAAGTCGTAACCTTTTGGAAACACCCCTGCCGGTAATTGGTTCCACAACAAAGTAGTGCGAGGCAAAAAGTGTCGAGAGAAACGCACAGTTGTGGATTTCCAGACATCGAGATGGTGAGGATGGAATTTAAAATTTTGACGAGATGTCCGATGATGGAATTCGGCGGCAGGAATTAATCCAAATAACTCGTCGGAACACTCTCCATGAAAGATACGATAGAAGACACAGAGTGAGCCAACATCTTTGCGCAATACCAAAGAGTCGAGCCGTTTCGAACTTCGACGTTTTCCCGAGAAATACCGCTTCGGCCGGAGTATGTAGCACCACCAGTACTGTCATCTGCATAGCAATGTATGTTGCGAATTCGCATCATGTCATTGATATGCAGAAGGAACCGTGTCGGTGATAGCACGCAGCCTTGTGGAACACCAGCATTGATAGATTTAAAGTCAGAGCACGCACCGTCAACTACGACCTTGATGCTCCGATCAGCCAAAAAACTGGTGATCCACTTGCATAATTTCTCGGGAAGCCCATAGGAAGGCAGCTTCGCCAGAAGCGCTTTGTGCCATACCCTATCAAAGGCCTTCGCTATGTCCAAACTAACTGCCAATGCCTCCCCCTTGGACTCAACTGCTTCCGCCCACCGATGTGTTAAGTATACAAGAAGATCACCAGCTGAGCTGCTACTGGCGGTCGCTAATCAGCTGGTGCTCTTCTAAATACTTGAGGAGCTGCGAGTTGATAATTGTCTCCATAATTTTGGAGAACAAGGAGGTTATGGCTATCGGCCGATAGTTAGACGGATTAGAGCGATCTCCTTTTTTGGGATGGGATGCACTAAAGTTGTCTTCCATGAAATCGGTACTACGCCGAGTGAGTAGGAGAGCCGGAATAAGCGTGTTAGTACCGGCGCCAGCTCTGGAGCACATGATTTAAGTACAATCGGAGGGATGCCATCCGGTCCACTCGACTTATGGACGTCCAAGGAAAAAAGTGCTTTACGTACGGAAGACTGCAAGAATTTTAATTCCGTCATAGAACTATAGCACTGCGGGATGGTAGGCGGTGCATTTCCTTGGTCGTCCAGAGTCGAGTTGGCCGCAAAGAACGAGCCCAAAAGATCGGCCTTCTCCCTTGCGGTATGGGCCAGAGAGTCATCATCTCCGTGTAAGGGTAGAAAAGAGGGCTGTGAGAAATTCCCCAAGACAGCCTTGGCGAGGGACCAGAACGCACGAGTTCCCGAAGGAAGGCGAACTAATTTCTCACCAATTCTGCCAATGTGTTCAGATTTTGCCTTGGCGATAGCTCTTTTGAAGAACCTCGAAGTCTGAGTCCTCGGGATAGGATCGTTGGCTGGGGCAGTCAAGGTGGTGACAGAGGGTGGCTGTTGTTTCCTCTGTCTAGGCTGCTCTGGTTGTGGTTCTGTGGCTATCTTCTTTGTAGGAGGTTCCTGTGTGGTCACCGTCAGGGCCACTGTCCCGGCCTTCTTATTCCTAGCCTCCCTACGGAACATTGAGCAGGCTGTGTTGTTGGCCGTGTGGGGCCCTTGGCAATTCGCGCATGTTGGTAACTCTTCCCGAGGCAGTCTCTCGCAAAGTGCTCATCTCCACATCTCACGCACTTTAGAGGACGATGGCATTTGTGGGAAGAGTGGCAAAATTGCTGGCACCGGTGGAATTGTGCCGGGCCCCTCTTGCCTCTCCATCGCTCGATCTTGACTCCTGGCATAAAGAGGAGTTCGTCAATGTCATATATGGCTGGTATTGTATCGGCCTTCCTTTTAATGATGGCGAGGAATACGCAGCCCGGGCGCCCCGCACGCGCCCTTATAGGTCTCACATATTCCGCTTCGTGGTTGTGTGCCATCAGCTCCTTTTTGATGTCCTCGGGGTCAGTGTCCGCTGGGAGTCCCCTAATCGCCACTTTGATACTCCTCTTGCTCGGGAGCGAGTAACAGTACCATGAGAGGCGCTCGGTTCTTCCCAACTCTGTCAGGTATTTTTGTATGGTACGGTATTCCGCTTCGTCCTTGGGTGAGAAACGGACACCCCTACCAAATGGTCTCGCGTTGGGGACGTGCCCCAACTGGTTTTTTAACTCTCTGAAGTGGTGGGCCCAGTTTGGTAGGGTTTCCTCCACGAGTGGGGGATATTTATGGCTGCTGACGAAGGTTTTCTGTGTCCCATCTTGGTTAGAGGTTACAGGTGCGGTTGTCACTGTTGAAGCTGCCACCGCTGTAAATGCCTGTGGTGGTGGTGGTGGTGATGGGTCTGCCGGCACACATAGGCGTTTGGGGTCTTCGTCGTTCTGTGGGCTTTCGATTTGGTCCCTCTTCCTGCGCTTTGGGGTAGCGACAGGGGGTAATATCAAAGGTGCAGCTTCTGCTTGCTGCAAGGCTATTATATCTTCTTTGGTGGTTGGAAGAGTATGCGCGCCAATCGCTTCTAGTGCTGCGCTGCGGTCGTTAAGATATTTAGCCATTGCCTCCATAAGATCCTTGTCTAAGAGGTTCGAGTTGGCAAGGCGGGCCATTATTATGTAGTTCTCCTCGAGAATACTTTTAGGTGATCTGCGGGGAGTCGGGGTGATCTCGGGCTCTTGGGCCGACGGCAACATTGTCGTTTGCGTTAATTCGGTTTCGCGGCGTTCGACCACTGCGCTTTCGGATCGCGGTAATGATTCGCGTCGCGCGGATGAATCGCGTCGCGCAGACGAGTCGCGCGACGAAGATTCTCGCGGTCCGGAATTGGTCCGGTCGCGATTAGCACGGCCTTCTAACGGCCGTCGGTAAAGACGGGGGTCACGCGGTAGTTGGGGGTCATTTCTGTAGAATAAGTCGGTTGGGACATTTATCTGAACTAGGCCCGCCTTGGGTGTGCAGGTTAATGCCGCCTTTAGGTTATCCGGTTGTGACATCGATTGTCCAATTTGAGCCGCCTTCGGTTGCATTGTATGTGCCGCCTTCGCCGGTCCAATTAGTGCCGCCTTTGCATCAGGGCGGGGAGGTGTCGCGCTGGTGGTGGTGTCACCAGGCTGGTTGCGCCGAGAATTCTCCTTCAGAAACAGTTCCCTCTTGGGAGATTGTTTCGGAGAGGTGTTCGGCGTGGGAATTTTTGATTTACGCGAGGTCACACGTTCCCATTCGTCTATTTCAGAAATATCCGAATGCGAGCACGATTGTGACCTCGAGCGACGGGTGCTGTCCTATGATGGGCTAGGACGTCTTGGGCCTCGAGACGGGCCAGGGTTTTGCCTACCTGAACTAGACATTTTTGTCGATTTTTATTTTTGAAATTTTTTCGCCGACTACCGGCGATAAGTCGGAGCGCACTCACGTCCGTTGGCGGCGGCGCCCGCCACCGGGCACTTCGCGGGCGGGGCGATCCCCTCTCACGGCGCGTTTCCCAGCTACTTTACCATGAAAGTAGTGGGAAAATCACTGTTATTTTAAAGCACGGACCGAGTGAGTATTATTTATTACAATATGTATGTTATTTAATTAGTTCAGTTAATTAGTGTTAGTGAAAAACAAGTGACGTCACATCGGACGGTTTTAATACAAATTCGTTTCTTTTCATGTTTATGATTAAGTTAAATCATAAACAAAATTAAGTTATACAAAAATAAGAGTAAATATGTTTAACTGAACTAATTAAATAACATACATGACCTTACAATTGGATTATTAATGAACAACTTAGGCTATTTTCTGTTAAAAATAGTTAAATATCATATAATACAATATGTTTATGAAAGAAAATGTTTCAAGCTATGTTATTGGTAACAGAATTTACAAAATTATAATAAAAATTGTTGCAAATCATATGTTATAATAAGGTTATAATTATATGAATCATTAAAAACACAACTACAAGCTGAATAAGAAAGAATATAGCTTGCCTATATTATAAGAAAGATTCGCATTTTTAGGAGAGTATTATGGCCCATCGATACAATATCATTAGTAAGCTTAGTAGTAGGGATGTTTTTCTTTCGTAATTGTAGAATTTGATGTATAAATATACTGAAATTGCTATAATAATCTATCACGGCCAGACTGACCTGTACTTCGCTCTCGAAGTACCCAACCAACTATATTTGTTTTCAAGAAGTCTCTGGCCTTGGCATATTAGTTCTATCACTTGCTGCACATGAATTTCAAACTAATATCAGGGCAGTGACCGACCAGCAATTCATATAATAGTCTCTGGCCTTGACATATCAGTCCTATCACCTGCTGCGAATGAATTTCAGACTGATATTACGATAAAAATATTAATCTAAGACATTAATATATTTTCAAATATATATCTTGTTGTATACAATAATTAGGTTCTATCATTCTAGTGTAGGTAGTTAAGTCTTTGCTTGTCATTGTTAACAAATAATGGAAGTTTAAGAAATGGAGGTAGGATTAGAGATTGTCACTTGTTGTTGCTACCTAGCACATTAAACATGAATTGTAATTAAATACGAAGTTTTATTGAATATAATAGTGGCGACGTAGTGTAAAAGTTAAAATGGAGCGTAAATCAGTGAAATTTAATGAATTCAATTCACAAAGTGATAATTGGGACAATGAAGAATGTTAACTAATTTTGATTATTAGCACTCCATATTCTCTGTGAAAAATAAAAAATACTAGTGAAAGAATTACTTCGATACGTCAATTAGTTTCCGATTTAGAAGTAAAATAAGTTGAACCGCACGACGCTGGCCGCCGTTGACGCTGTGACGTCATCTCACAACACGCTCAGTCTAGTTCGCTCGGCGGCCGGCGCTCGCGGTCGTGCGCCCGTGCCGTCGAAATTACACCTCAATACTTTTCCAAAAAAAATGTTCAATCCAAATACAAGGAAATGATGAGTTGTGCCTACTGAACGGATCTGGACGAAGTCTGGAATAACTCACGGCTCCTTTTAATTCTGGGAAAATGTACAGTTCCCGAGTTTTTTTTTCGGAATGTCTCAATTGCTGTTAGCCTTATGGGCTGTTACAGCTTCACCGGTCGCGGGGGCGAGCAGAGTGCTCAGCCAGAATTTAAAGGTGTAGAGCTGTACGCCCTCCGCCCTAAGGGTGTCTCCTGTGAGACCGAACCTCGGCTTAGGGTGGGGTCGTGATTTGCGATGAGAGGGATAGTGGCATTGTTTTGTCCGTCCACCGAACCTTGCCTTTGGGCTCGGTTCGCCGAAGGGCGAAACAGGGGTCCTCGTCGCCGCCGGCGGCGACGGTGTCGCGAATGTAGGTGTGTAGTGTTATCGTGTAAACCGTTGGCCAGAGTTATCGGGTCATCGGGATCGGTAAGAACGTGGCGGGGCCTACGCAGTTTGGGATCGGGATTAGGGTCTGGGATGTAGTCAGCCGCGGCTACCACCAGTGGGTTCGGATGCGAGATGGCACGATCGAAGTATCTTTCGGAGATGTCTTTGAAATGCTTTGCTAAGCTCGGCAATTCAAGATCGTTATGGAGGTCTACGTTGCGCATATACCACGGTGCTCCCGTGGCAATACGCAGGAATTCATTTTGTACCACTTGCAACGGATGCAAGTCCGTAAGGGGGAGATGGGCAAACGCTACGCAAGCGTATGAAAGGATGGAGTTCCCGAGGTATTTATTTAAATTAAGAAGAACGGTAGGTACCTATACACGTACATATACCTACGTCCTACGTACCTACCTATAGCTACAAAACTAATACATATTTGTTGTCTTTAACGTAAAAATGTAATGGTAGGTAGGTCCTTACGACATTAGTTGGGTATTTTGTTTTGATAAAATAATTTAGAACAGATAAACTATTAAGCATAAGTAGTAGCAAGGAAAGTTTTCTTACCTTTGCATTTTTCTTCCTCGCATTTCGGCGCCAACGAAATGACCGCCCCGTTGGTCGAGTGGTTAGCGACCCTGACTACGCAATCAACGGGGTTCGGGTTCGATCCCCGACGGGGACAAGCATTTGTGTGATGAGCATAAATGTTTGTATTTCCGGTTTGGGTGTTTATTATATATATTCTGCTATTTATATATGTATTTCTATGTATTAGTATCGTTGACTAACACCCATAACACAAGCAAATATTTGCTTACTTTGGGGTTAGATCAGTAAGTGTAATTTGTCCCGTGAATATTTATTTACAGTACCCGGCGATAAATATTGCACATCGAACTTTGGAAAGAGACAATCGGATAATTTCGGCTTCGTAAAGCGTTATCTCTGTCCCACACTACCTATGTGACGTTTAGTCAGTCGTTGTTCAAGTACGATAGAGTGCAGTCGCGTCCCGAAAAAAATATATATTTAGAGTTGATAACACCCACAAATTTAAATAATTTAAAGTTGTAATATGGCATCTTTCGGAAAAAGAGGGAAACCTTTACGAGGTCAGTCACGTGAAATTATCTACAATGTTTATAAATACTTTGTAAGCGAAGCTGATAGATTTAAAAAAAAAGTAGATGAAAATGTAAGTTGTTATTTTAAGAAGATTCAAGAGCGAGTTGCAAATGCCACTGGAATTTCAAGAAGAACTTTGAACAATATATTAAACGAAGTCAGTACTGAAACACATTCGACTGAAATTAAGTTCAGCACTCCAAAAAAAGGGAGACCAAAAAAGCAATTTCGTTTGGATATGGACGATTTTGATTACGATGTTGTTCGAAGAATGGTGTATGATTTTCACTTACGATTTAATGAACTGCCAACAATAAAATCATTAAAAGCTAAGTTATCTGAAGCTATTAATTACAATGGGTCTGAAAAAACATTGAGAAAAATACTTCATGACATGGGATTTCAGTTCACTAAAATGGAAGATAATCGAAAAATTCTAATGGAAAAGCACGACGTTAGTCTCAAACGAATGGAATACCTTGATAAAATACGATAAAATACAACACAGTTTAGACAATTACACTGATAGATTAGTAATAAATACGGCTGATAGTGACAGTGATATTGACCTCTTTGAGAGCACAGATAGTGAAATGGAAGTAATTGAGAATTAGAATTATTATTATTTTTATTGCAATGTCTCATTTTAGCAATAGGTATAATGGTGTTTATTATGTACACTAAAGCTGTAATGTTCCAAAATAATTAAATACGTAAACATAATGTAAAAATGTTTTTTTATTTTATTTTACCCCAACCTAAAGCCATCACTTATAGAAAAATTAGTGTATTTTATACAAAGAATAAAAATATCAAAAGAAGCAAATCATACTTGTTTTAACAGCTCCTAATAGGTACCGGACTGTTTGTATTTTGTGCGACAGAGATAACGCTCTACGAAGCCGAAATTAGCCGATTGTCTCTTTCCAAAGGTCGATGTGCAATATTTATCGCCGGGTACTGTATTTATTTTTTTAATCTCTATTTGTTGATAAATAATGCGCAACCATTAATCCATCTATTTTAGGTGAAATATCCGATTGCCCTTTTTCAAATCCTTCATTCATTTTATTAATCGAATAATATTTACTATTAATAGACTATTAAAGTAATACGCTGACGAAAACAACAAAATACTGCGCAAGCATTACACCTTACTATACTATAACCGCTGGAGACTTGATTTGATACTAAGCGAGGCGCGGCGCGTTGTGTCATGACGTCACAAGCGGTCACGTGGCTGTTAGCCAGACTTGATATTTTTCGAAACTTTTAATGCCTATAAAATCAAAACTACTAGGTATTTTTTACTACAACAAAAACTAGTGTATTTGTATACATACAGGCTTTACTGAGACAAAATTGCAAGCGATTTGGCATACTTAGTAACATTCTTCATTATATTGAAAGATTAAAATACTGTTTTGAAGCAAATGGAATCGTGTCCGACGCCGTCCAAAAGGCGAATTTTTTTACCGTTTGTGGTGCACAAACGTATGAGACAGTTTTGGCTTTAATTACACCCCGAAAAATAAGTGATGTAACCTTTACGGAAGTTGTTACTATTCTTACCAAACATTATAGCCCAAAACCTAACGAGATATCTGTTTCTTATCAATTTTACAAACGCGACCAGAAAGAATCTGAATCGGTGTCCGAATATATTGCTCAGCTTAGAAAAATTAGTGCAGGCTGTAACTTTACGGATTTAGAGCGGATGCTTCGCGATAGACTTTTATGTGGCATGATTGACAAGAAGTTGCAATATGAATTATTGAAAAGAGATAATTTACGATACTCAGATGTGGTCGATGCCATGCTCTCTTCCGAAAGCGCAGTGAGAGATGTTCGCATAATGCAAAGTGCTTCTAGCATGAATATGCCTGTCAACAGGGAAGTTATAACGGGATCTGCATCATCGTATGAACCAATGGATGTTAATGCAGTGCAATCAAGAAGTAATGTACGATTTTGTTATCGTTGCGGTGACCGTCACGGTGGCGAATGCCGTTTCACAAATGTTGTTTGTAACTTTTGCAAGAAAAAAGGACATATTGAAAAAATTTGCATTGCTAAAAAGAAAAGACGTACTAGTAAATTACATTATGCCGATGAAAGTGACACACAGCTTAATGGTATATACAATCTGGATACTACATCCATCCATGTACCGGCCTATAGGATTAAAGTTTTATTGAATAAAGTACCCGTGATGATGGAGGTTGATTCTGGAGCTGCATTTTCTATACTGAATGAACAGACTTGGATGTTGTTACATTCTACCAATAAGTTAAAGGCTATGACGAACAGGCTGTCTACGTGGAACAATTCACCAGTACAAGTGATGGGACAGGCTATAGTTCAAGTACAGTATAAGGACATTAAGCACAATTTAAGTGTTGTAATAGCAAAGGGTAGTGGAACAAACTTACTGGGACGCAACTGGTTTCAAGCATTAGATATTACACTGAATATTAATACAATTGACATTGACATGACAGTTATTTATGACTTAATTAATAAATATTCTCAAGTTTTCAGGGAAGGACTAGGTACTTACAAGGGAGACCCTGTTGACATACAAGTTATACCAAATGCTTCTCCAAAATTTTTAAAAGCCCGACCTGTACCATATGCATTAAAGGAAAGAATTGAAAAGGAAATTGACAGATTAGTGGGAGAAGGGGTACTTCAACCAATAGCATATTCGGCTTGGGCAACACCCATTGTGCCAATTGTAAAGCGGAACGGAGATATTAGGCTGTGTGGTGATTATCGCAGTACGGTGAATCAGGTGACTGAGTCTGATACTTATCCTATGCCCACTGCAAGTGAAGTCTTTGCAACAGTTGGAGGAGGTCGCTATTACACCACACTAGATTTGGACAGAGCTTACACACAGGTGGTGGTAACGGACAAAACGGCAAAGCTATTAACGTTAAATACTTGTAAGGGTCTATATTCTGTACACAGATTAGCATTTGGTGTTAAAGCATGCCCGGGAATCTTTCAAAGACTAATGACAGCACTGTTGGCTGGAATTCCCGGGGTAGCAGTGCTCATCGATGATATTATAATCAGCGGCCACACATTCGATGAAATGTCTCAGCGTCTAGACACGGTGCTGCACCGCATTGAAAAATCTGGTATGCGTCTGAATAAAGATAAGTGTAAATTTGCTAAACAAAGAGTCGAATTTCTAGGATTTGTAATTGATGCTAATGGGATTCATCCCGCTCAGAGCAAGATTGAATCTATCATGAACACCCCGGAACCTAAAAATATCCAGCAATTGCAGGCATTTCTGGGTTTGTACAATTTCTATGAGAGATTCGTACCTCATAAAGCCACTATACTGGAGCCTCTACATAGGTTGCTTGATAAATCAAAAGTATGGACATGGACTAACCAAGAACAGAATAGTTTTGATACTGCTAAACGCTTACTGTCATCAGATTTGACTCTGGTACATTATGATCTAAAAAAGCCGTTGGTACTTACTTGTGATAGTTCAGAATATGTTGTAGGAGCTGTACTATCACATGTCATGGAAGATGGAACAGAACGGCCAATTGCAATGGGCTCCAGAACTTTGCATGTGCATGAGAGACGCTACTTCCAGCTTGATAAAGAAGCCACAGCTATTTTTTTGGAGTAGTAAAATTTCACAACTATCTAATGGGTAGGAATTTTACTATTGTAACAGATCATAAGCCTTTGTTAGGCATATTTGATCCAAAAAAAACCAATACCTGCAGTTTTGTCACCTTGTTTAACTAGAATTGCGTTGATACTTACCTCACATAATTACAACATAGTTTATAAACCGGGGAAAGAAATTGGTAATGCTGATGGATTAAGTCGATGGCCACAGCCAGTTCTTAATGAGCCAGAGCAGTGTTTAGGTGACATTCTCCTCATGGCTGAGACTCCAGCTGATTTTCCAGTTGATGTAGAGCTTATAGCATCCGCAACAAAAAAGGACCAGACGCTATCGCGTGTCAGCCATTATATCTTAGGCGGATGGCCCACCAGAGTCCAGGACAGCGAGATACGCCCATATTGGTTGCGCCGTGCAGAACTCTCCTTACAAGAAGATTGCATCTTGCTTGGCAGTCGTGTGGTGATACCACCATCGCTTCGTGAGTTAGTTATGAGCGCCTTACATAAGGTACACAGTGGCATGGTACAAACAAAAGCACTAGCTAGAAGCTATATCTGGTGGCCACAATTAAATAAAGATATAGAAATTTTAGTAGCTAATTGTAATAAATGTTTAGAGAACAGACACATGCCACCTAAAACTAATTATGAATGGATCTCGCCTATAAAACCATGGTCCCGGATTAATGTAGACTTCGCAGGGCCGTTCCAAAACAAAACATTTTTAATTGTTGTGGATGCTTATTCCAGATGGCCAGAAGTACTTATTGTTGATAACATGACGTCTAGAGTAGTTATTCAACATTTAAGGAATTTATTCGCAATACATGGATTGTGTGAAACATTGGTCTCTGACAATGGGACCCCATTTGTTTCTAAAGAAATGGAAGACTTTCTGACTGCTAATAAAATTAAACATATTACCACAGCACCCTATCATCCGGCTACTAACGGCTTAGCGGAAAGAATGGTACAAACTGTAAAGGACAAGTTACGTAAAATGAATGATATGCCTTGGGATATTAAACTACCTAACATGTTACTTGGATTACGGGTAACTCCATGCACAACAACAAACAAGAGTCCAGCTGAACTCTTAATGAAAAGACGTTTACACACCTTACTTGATACTTTGCATCCAGATAGTCATGAGCGAAAGAAAAGAACACAACAAATTGTAAATAACGCACAAAAAAATAATAGAGAAGCAAATACTGGCCACGATGTCATGTATAGGAATTATGCTAGAGAGCCACGATGGCTTCCAGGTACTGTGGTTGGTAAGAAGGGCCCATCAAACTACCAGGTGTGTACTAAAGAGGGTACAGTAATCAATAGACACATTGATCAACTGATTAGAAAAAAACAAGCAGTTGGAACAAAGGGAGCACAAAAAGAGGGAGAAGCGACACAATGCCAACGTGATACTATGGGTTCTAGGGAAATGTCTGACTTAAGGGATAAAATTACTGACGATGACTTAAGAGATGTAAGTATTGACGTAGACTTGGGAAATGAAATGAATGAGAGAGACTTAATGGAGGTAATATCTGACAGTGACATAAGAGAAGAAATAATTGAAATACCAAGCCAGGATAAATGGGCAGAAATGTTGGGCATACCAACAAATGTCGAGCCTAGTTTTTCTGGTGGTAAGGTCAGAAATAAAATAAGCGCACACCCAAGGTCACCATATGATAGACCAAGTCATTCTAATAATTTCATGGCATAACTTGTTTCTTTTAGATTAGATAAATAATGATAAATAGTGTTTTAGTGTTTTGTTAGCTTTTTAGTTACTTTGTTTATTTACTTAGGGGAAAGGTATGTTGTATACAATAATTAGGTTCTATCATTCTAGTGTAGGTAGTTAAGTCTTTGCTTGTCATTGTTAACAAATAATGGAAGTTTAAGAAATGGAGGTAGGATTAGATATTGTCACTTGTTGTTGCTACCTAGCACATTAAACATGAATTATAATTAAATACGAAGTTTTATTGAATATAATATATCTTAAATTAAATAAAAGAAAAACTTAACGAAACAAAAATAATTTATCAATACATAATTAAAACTCAAAGGTCATATAATACCAAAAAAAATGTAATCTATCATGGCTGATGTTGCTGGAGTTATGGGGACTCCTCAAAATAAGAATTTTCTATGGCCCTTGGCCGAAGCCTTAATTTTGCTTTTGCCACAGTAATATTCCTTAATGTATCAAGTCCCTTCACAAAAACTCTATGATGTTCTTGAAGATTAAGTACTTCATAAAATATTTCCAATTTAGGGCTAATTTGTTATTTCTTCTGTGGTTTTGATTTATATAGACTACATCACCTATGTGAAAATATTTTTATGTGTACTATCAAATCATGTTTTATCTCTTCTGCAGCCTTCTTTAAGATATTGCCTAGCTAAGTCCCTATCAGCATCAGCATCAATCTCCTAAACAGAATCACTATCCTGTATTGCATCTAGCTGAGCCTGTTCCGGTGACACATTTTCCTTACAACTAAATAACAGTATTGGTGTAGAACCTGTTGATTTCTGTATTGTAGTATTCAGATACCTTAGATACCTTACGCTTGGCCATTCTGCAGAATTGTTAAAAGTAGTATTAAGCCTATTAATTATGGCACAAACATATTTTCCTACTTAGCCGTTGCTTCAAGAGGTACCCGCGGATATCATATTATGGTGATTGATTTGCATATCTGGCTAATGATTATACACGACCAGAAAAATGTGTGCCTCTATGTGTTATTATCAATTAAGATAAGTAGTATAAGTTTGTATTTCTGTATATAATTGCAAGCTATACTAACTGAGAAATTGTCTTAAAAGGCGTATTCATTTAATCCGCGAGGATACCAAAAGTTCAAATAATTCGTTTATTATGACCAACGTGAAAATTTTCATCGTGATATCCTTTTGGCATAAAAAATTAAGGGGATCACCATCCTCATTCTTATAAGGCAACAAGTCATTTCTGATCATGAATTGATTTTTTTTAGAAGAAGGGATAAATGAGCAGGAGGCGCAGCTGATGGTAAGCGATTACCGCCACCCACGGACATCCGTAATACCAGAGGTCTTGCAGTTGCTTTGCAAGTCTTTTGAGAATAAGCAAGATCTTTTCTTGAAGGTGCCCAAGTCGTATCCGTTTGGAAACACCCCTGACAGTAATTGATTCCACAACAGAGTAGTGCGAAGAAAAATTCTGAGATACGCGGTTGTGGATTTCCAAACAGAGACGGTGAGGATGGAATTTCAAATTTATGGCCGATGGTTAAATTCGGTGGCAGGAATTAATCCAAAAACCTCGTCGGAATACTCCCCATGAAAATACGACAGAAGACGTAGAGTGAAGGAACATCTTCGCGCAATGCCAAAGGATCAAGCCGTTTCGAAATAGCCTGGTCGTCACGATTTGCAACTACGTCACTGGTCCTAACTTCTCCAAAATATTTTGTGTCTCAGAATTTATTATGTACTGAGTGTAGCCAAGATGGTGGATTAAGTTATACATTAATATACCTCCGGTGATTCTGTGATCACCGGATTACGATTGAGATAATCAACGTGGGTAACAAATTTACCCTTTTTATATACAATATGAAAGGTAAAATCTTGCATCTGCTTCCGCCATCTTGCTACACGAGATGAAACATTTCTTGAAGGTTGATTTAATGGAATTACAATCTGATAATAAATTTTAAGCGTAGCAAATAAATCCAAAATTGTTTAATAGCAATAAAAACAGTTAACGCTCGTATTGTATGATGGTTATTCAGATTCTGTTGGATAAAAAAGTTTACTAAAATAAACTATAACTCGGAATTGGTTATTCTTTTTTTTGTGAAAGTATAGAACCGTGTCCAAGGCTAGTAGCATCATAGATTGCAAAAATAGAGACAAGTTTCGAAGTACCATTAACACGGCTATTGAATGATACCATTTTAATATTAATATCGGATAGACCTAGACCTGTCTTTCAGAAAATGCTACTTTAGTATTACGTAATCTTAATTTTTGTACATTCACAATAGGTTTCTGCTACATCTTAAGTATAAAGAATAGCATTTGAAAGTTTTTCTGAAAGGTTCTTTTTTTTCAGGGTACAAATCTTTAACACGTGTTTTAAAGTTCTGCCACGTCTTAAACCCATCAGGGTCCTACGTTTCAAATCACAAAAGAGCAGTATCCTTGAGGGCTTTACCTGCTTTACCGATATTTTTTATGCCGCTCCATCCACAATCCTGAGCCAGGGTTATTGTTGCCGATCGATTGTGGATTATCCATAGGATATCGATAGTAGTCCAATAGTGGTACTATCGATAATATAATCGATAGTATCGATACAACCGATCGTTCAAAAGGACACAATACTATTGGCAAAATAAAATACCATTAACACTATCGATAGCACCGTATCTCCCAATCAGAAAAGCATCGACCCCATCGCCAGTATCGACACCACTGAACTTCTAGGAAACGACAGTATCGACAGTATCGGCACCATCGTAAATTAGCATACAGTCGATAGTTCAAAACAATCGATGGGATCGATACTATAAATTCTATCGCTACCACCGTTTCCCAGACACTCAACAGTATCAATACCATTGATTGTCCTCTAAATTAGGAAACACGACACTATAGATAGCATCGACAGTATTGCGCTTAGCAGATTGTACTGTATTCTTCTAAACCATCGACTGAATCGATAGTATCTAAAAAATCGATACAATCGATGGTTGTAACGATAGTATAGGCTTTTTTAGATTAAAACTATCGATGGCGAAACTTATCGATAGTTTGGCAAAACTAGCCAGGGTGTCGATATTGTTACATCACCTTCCCGCACCACATCATCTTCTCTGCCGTTACCAGCTCTAGCATCACGGATGGCTTTGAGGAGTCTCTCCAATACAACAGGATCTATCTGAAACTGTTTGAAGTAGTACAGTAGGCAATAGGTTCACGTTCCACTTCGGATGAAAGAAAAAGTTACTTAGAAGGATTAAAATAATAAATATACCAAGGAGAAAAGCATCTTCTATTCATTTTAGAAACAGCTATTTTGTAGATGTTTATTGTAAAGAAGACTTTGGCTGGACTCGCTACCGCTTGCCCAGATCCACAAATTTTACTAAACAATTTAGTATAATTAACTAGCAGCAATATCAATTTATTAAAATCAAATTAAAAATAGATTAAATTATTTTGAAATAAAGCATGGAAAATATTATATTATTATTTTGAAATAAAACATAGATTTTACACTTTCAATCGTCGGCACTTGGTGAAATTCCATTATTTTTAGTTGAAACTAGTTTATCACTCACTTGTACTTTTATTTCACTATTATTATACACTAAATTATTTAATTTTATCGACCGGTTTCGCTTTTTAAAGCATCTTCAGGACGTAATATTCTTTACTGACAGTTTAGTGTTAGATATAACATAAACAAAATAATTTTTAAAAATGATTGTGGGTAAACTTGAAAATAAACACAATTTCTGTATTGCCAGCTTACATGGTTCTCCCTAAACATTTAGGTGTTTCCTAGTATATAATTTTATCCCACTTTAAATTAACTGTAATTACTTACAAAGTAATGTCAGGTTTATAAATGTCAAATAAAGTCGACTAACTTACAAATAAATTATTTTACGATGTCAACATTATATTTGTGTGGTCATTACTAATTAAATTTTAATAAATGTAATAATTAATTAATAATACAATTGCCTTTATATTATTATTGATAATATAATGATCATTGTATTCAATTATCAAATTTAAAATATAAAAATGTCAAAATTAATATACAATTATATACAATTACGGTTCAATTAGATGTCAATAAATGATTATAATAATAACATGATTATTCAGAAACTTAAAATAATAATTATTATATAGTAAATTGGAAGAATAAATTTTCACTACATATGTATATGCGCACATATACATATATATATATACATATATATACATACATATACACATATATATATATATATATATATATATATATATATATATATATATATATATATATATATATATATATATATATATATATATATATATATATATATATATATATACACATACCCATATATATATATACATACATACATACACACATATATACATATACATATTGTCCTTACTCATTCAAATTTGCATTAAAAATATTTAACAGGGGGGAGTTATTAAGTTCGGTTTGGTCATTTAAAAGTTTTGGTTCCCCTTTGTGTCGATTTATTTCTAACGCTTCTAGGGCGTTGAGTCTTCTACCTTTGCTGCAAAAATGTAATAATTTTAAATTTGTTGTTAAATCAAAACTGTGACCTTCAGTAATAAGGTGTTGAGCAAAGGTAGAAGATTCACCTTTCCCCGAGCGCCAACTTCGAAGGTGTTCTTTTATTCGTGTTGAGAATGACCTTCCAGTTTGACCGATATATATAGCTTGACAGTCTTCACACATTAATTGATACACACCACTTTTTGATTCATTTGCTATTTGCGGTTTGTTATTAAATATACAAGATTTTAGAGATTTTGTTGTGTAAAAAACGGGTGTGCAATCCTTGAGCAAACGTGAGACTGTATACGATATCCCTCCTATAAACGGTAGTCTAATATATCTTCGTTTAGTTGAATTGTCATTTTTATGTCCTGAATACAGAAGCAGAATACAAGCAGAAGAAACTAATGGCCCAGACCTGACATTACTTTGTACTATGTATAATTACAGTTAATTTAAAGTGGGATAAAATTATATACTAGGAAACACCTAAATGTTTAGGGAGAACCATGTAAGCTGGCAATACAGAAATTGTGTTTATTTTCAAGTTTACCCACAATCATTTTTAAAAATTATTTTGTTTATGTTATATCTAACACTAAACTGTCAGTAAAGAATATTACGTCCTGAAGATGCTTTAAAAAGCGAAACCGGTCGATAAAATTAAATAATTTAGTGTATAATAATAGTGAAATAAAAGTACAAGTGAGTGATAAACTAGTTTCAACTAAAAATAATGGAATTTCACCAAGTGCCGACGATTGAAAGTGTAAAATCTATTAAAATGGCAAATACAGCCAAACTTATCGTCAGTTATAAGCAATTAAAATTCAAATTTATGAAAGTCAACGAACACCTGTGGTTTAATAGTAGCTGCAAAAAACAAAAGGTAATTCCAAAATACATTGACAATAACTTAAAAAGTATGAACACAAAATTACATGTAAGAAATCTTATTGAATGTACTAAAAGAAGGTGGCTAAACGAGGAATTAAAGGCTTTGTATTGCCAGCGCAATAATCTAGGCTCCCATATTAAAGTGGCCCATATGGAGCTTCATAGAAGATTGAGTAATATAGAACTAGATATTCTTTTGCAAGAAGTCTATGAGTGTAATAAAAAGATTTCAGCCAAAATACATAAAAAACACTTTAATAAATTACAAAATCTTAAAAAAGAGAAAAAGGAAAGTCAAATTAAAGTCAACTCACGAATGGAAGAAATAAATCAAAGACAGTTTTATAATAGAGTATATAACACGTCTAACGTTTCTTTCGATCCAAAGGAATTGTCGCTGTTAGAAAAAGGTCCTAAATACTGTCCCAAATTTAAAAACACCAAGAAGGATTTAGAAAACTTGGCAATTGACTTAGAGATATCAACAAACGACAAAACCACAAAATATATTTTAAATAAAAAGATAAAGGAGGAAATATTACATAAAAATCATAAAGACCATAACAGTAGTAACCAAGAATGGAAAATTTTAAAGAATAATAAAAATAAAGTAAAAGAAAATGATCTCATCATTACAAAAGCAGACAAGGGCAATACACTCGTAATTACATCTAGACAAGAGTACGATAATAAAATACAGGAATTTTTAGATAAAGGTAAATTTGAATTGCTGAAACACGATCCCACGAAAAAGTTTAATGATTTGGTTAAAAATGTCCTCAGTTCTACTAACAGCATATTCGGCCCAGCAGATGTGTACAGGTGTAAGGTGATGAACCCTCAAACGCCAAGATTGCACGGTTACTTCAAATTGCATAAACAAGGAACACCCATTCGATCGGTGGTGTCCTATACTAACGCACCTACTTACCGTATTGCTACTGAAACCAACAAAATATTTAAAAATTTAACAGGATTTGAACCTCAGTATGCAGTAAAAAATAGTTTAGATTTAGTTGACAGATAAAAAATATTAACATACCCGATAATGCCATTTTAGTTTCGTTCGACGTCCAAAATCTGTTTCCGAGTATACTTATAGCAAAATGCAAGGAAGCTATACATGAAATAATGATGCAATCATTAATCGAGCCGCAGAAAGTCGTAGATCTCAACCATATATTTGATATTTGTCTTGAACAAAATTATTTTATATATAACAATAAAATTTATAAACAGGCAGACGGATTAGCAATGGGAAGTCCTTTATCTCCATTGTGTGCCGACATATTTATGGATAAAATAGAACAACTAATATTTAAAGATAATAGTTTCCAAAAGTATGTGTTATACTGGTTTAGATATGTCGATGACATTTTATGCCTATGGACCGGTCCAGAAGATCTACTTAAAAACTTTTTGTGTTATATTAATTCCATAAATACGCAGATTCAATTTACTATGGAGATTGGACACGAGGAAATAAATTTTCTGGATATCACAATATCAATAACAAAGAACCAACATACATTTAAAATATACAGGAAAGATACATTTTGTGATAATATAATACCTGAGGACTCGCATCATCCATTAAATCATAAACATTCAGCATTTCACGCTATGATCCATCGACTAGTATCAGTCCCTATGAATGAAGATAATTTCCAATGTGAATTTAATACTATAAAAACAATAGCTCAAAATAACGGATATGAACCAAAAGTTATCGACTCATTATTGAAGAAGAAGCAGAAGAAACTAATGGCCCAGACCTTGTATTCAGGACATAAAAATTACAATTCAACTAAACGAAGATATATTAGACTACCGTTTATAGGAGGGATATCGTATACAGTCTCACGTTTGCTCAAGGATTGCACACCCGTTTTTTACACAACAAAATCTCTAAAATCTTGTATATTTAATAACAAACCGCAAATAGCAAATGAATCAAAAAGTGGTGTGTATCAATTAATGTGTGAAGACTGTCAAGCTATATATATCGGTCAAACTGGAAGGTCATTCTCAACACGAATAAAAGAACACCTTCGAAGTTGGCGCTCGGGGAAAGGTGAATCTTCTACCTTTGCTCAACACCTTATTACTGAAGGTCACAGTTTTGATTTAACAACAAATTTAAAATTATTACATTTTTGCAGCAAAGGTAGAAGACTCAACGCCCTAGAAGCGTTAGAAATAAATCGACACAAAGGGGAACCAAAACTTTTAAATGACCAAACCGAACTTAATAACTCCCCCCTGTTAAATATTTTTAATGCAAATTTGAATGAGTAAGGACAATATGTATATGTATATATGTGTGTATGTATGTATGTATATATATATATGGGTATGTGTGTATATATATATATATATATATATATGTGTATATATATATATATATATATATATATATATATATATATATATATATATATATATATATATATATATATATATATATATATATATATATATATATATATATATATATATATATATATATATATATATATATATATATATATATATATATATATATATATATGTATGTATGTATATATATATATGTATATATATGTATATATATATATATATGTATATGTGCGCATATACATATGTAGTGAAAATTTATTCTTCCAATTTACTATATAATAATTATTATTTTAAGTTTCTGAATAATCATGTTATTATTATAATCATTTATTGACATCTAATTGAACCGTAATTGTATATAATTGTATATTAATTTTGACATTTTTATATTTTAAATTTGATAATTGAATACAATGATCATTATATTATCAATAATAATATAAAGGCAATTGTATTATTAATTAATTATTACATTTATTAAAATTTAATTAGTAATGACCACACAAATATAATGTTGACATCGTAAAATAATTTATTTGTAAGTTAATAAAGTCGACTACTTTATTTGACATTTATAAACCTGACATTACTTTGTAAGTAATTACAGTTAATTTAAAGTGGGATAAAATTATATACTAGGAAACACCTAAATGTTTAGGGAGAACCATGTAAGCTGGCAATACAGAAATTGTGTTTATTTTCAAGTTTACCCACAATCATTTTTAAAAATTATTTTGTTTATGTTATATCTAACACTAAACTGTCAGTAAAGAATATTACGTCCTGAAGATGCTTTAAAAAGCGAAACCGGTCGATAAAATTAAATAATTTAGTGTATAATAATAGTGAAATAAAAGTACAAGTGAGTGATAAACTAGTTTCAACTAAAAATAAAACATAGACATCGAAATCGAATGTATATTCCATATAAATTATATTACATTACATATTACATAATCACATAAAATACAAAGAGACAACAAGATTACTTAACTTATGTCCATTCGGTGTGACTGCTCTGTAGCGAATGTCCCGAGTCGGACTTCTGGTCTTCGCACACCTGCCGTAGGGGAAGTGGGGAAATGGTTTCGGGGTTTGTGGCCCCCTGACCATGGTATAAACCGCCAGCCGTAAAAACGGCTGGGTCGTTGGGTTTGGTGTTGGGTAGGAAACCTTACACTATTGGGTTTGATAGAGGGGTTGTTGTAGGTAGTGTGAGCTCCCTAAGGAGAAGAATAATACGAGTGATGAGGATTTGGTAGATTGGGTACCCCGTCCCCGCTTATACGCACTGTTGCGTGCAATCCGCCCCGCAGATCGAGTCCCCGCGGGAGATTAAACACGCAGTGGCAATTAGACTGGCGGGGGAGGGGGGGGAGAGGAGTAGGAGTTGGGCTAAATAAGGATATCTCTAGGATACGGCACGGCGTCGGGTGGACGCGCGTGCCACGGAGCTATGTTCTGAATATGGGCGTCTTGTGATGCATCAGCGCGCTGATACATATTCGTCGCTAGTTTCTTGATGAAGTCGTGAAGACTCTCCATCTTGAGGTCGCATCTTATGATTTCATGGGTGACGTACCTGGGGGCTTGATGGATTCTACTAAGAGCCACGTTTTGTTGGCTCTGCAGAGCTGTCCTGAGTCCTTCGGCTATCAAATTGTACCATGCGGCAGCAGCGTAGGTTAGGCGAGACCTGATGTATGTCTTGTAGATGGCAAGCTTGATTGGAACTGGAATCTTGGATTCGAGGATAGGCCGAAGAACGGCCATGGCAGCTCTGGTATTGTTTAGGGTTGACTTCACGTGGGCTCTCATCTTGAGGTTTGTGTCGATAGTGACACCAAGGTACTTCACCGCGGAGGACCAGCTGATGTCTTCTCCGTTGAGCGTCATGGGAGATGGTGGCCAGTTCTACATGGATCTCGGCAGAAGTGCTTGTGTTTTGCCGACGTTGACCGCCAGACGCCACTTGGTGAACCAGTCAGGGAGGAGGTTCAGAGTTCTTTGCATCTTCTTGATGGCGTGAGGTGCTGTGATTGAGGAGGTGACGAAGGCAGCGTCATCGGCAAATAATGCTAGCGAGCAGCCGTCTCCCACCGGGATGTCGTCGGTGTAATGGGAATAGAGCTTGGGCGAGAGACAGCTGCCCTGTGGAACGCCTGCTGTGATCTCGTGCTCTGATGAGAGGGCATCTTCCACGGATACCCTGAACTTCCTGTTCTCCAGGAAAGATGCTATTATTTTGACCAGCCTGCGAGGTGTTCCTGCTGTAGCTAGTTTGTATAGCAGCCCATTGTGCCAGACGCGGTCGAAGGCCTTCTCCATGTCGAGGAGTACTGCTATTGCTTGCTCTTTTTTGTTCTTTGCTGCAATGAGCATGTGCAGTACCCTCGACAGTTGAAGGACTGTGCTATGTCCAGCCCGAAAACCGAACTGTTCCTCACGTGGGGTGATGTGAGCGTCCAGATGTTGCAAGAGGAGTCTCTCGAATATTTTTGAGAGTGTGGGGAGCAGTGTGATGGGTTTGTAGCTGCCCGGGTTTGAGACGTTCTTCCCCTTCTTAGGGATCATGATGACTATTCCTGTCTTCCAGATTTCAGGAAAGTGGCCGGTGCGCAAGATGCCATTAAAGAGCCTTGTGATGGCCATGATTGTCTTGAACGGAAGATGGAGTAGTGTAGTGGCATCTGCGCCAGGCGCCTTCTTTGGTTTGGACAGAGAGATCTGTCTCTTCACCATGTTTAGTGTGAAGACGATGGGATGTTCGTCGGTGGTCAGCTCTGGAGACAGGAGTCTGGTAGAAACTCCTCTATTTCTTTGGTGAGTGTGGGGTCACTGAGGTTGTTCGGGCTGAACTGGTGTTCGAGGTGGGTTGCAAAAATCTCCAACCGGTCGGCAGCGCGGTATCTGATAGTCCCATCCTGGTGAAGTAGAGGACGAACTGGTGTCGGGGCCCTGGATAGTTGGCAGCACAGCTTGTGAAGGGACGCCCAGTCATTTGCGGCATCGTCGTGGCGGACCTCCCAGCTGTTGTTTGCTGCTTTCACTAGGTCAACCTTGACCTCCGCTGTAATCTGGTTTAGCTGGCGTTTTACGATTGGGCAACGAGTGTTTTGCCATAGCCGTCTGATTCTTCGTTTCTTCGCGATTTTGTCACGTATGTGACTTGGTAGAGGTGGAAGGGCAATTTCGGCTGAATGGAGAGCTTCCTGAATACTCGTTGTCAAATTGGTAGCCAGCTCGTTGACGTCAGCAGCGGAGGTGACGGGTTGGCTCGGTGTGGTCTCCTCCATGGTTGACTAGAACCGCCGCCAGTTGACTAGCTGGCGCGGTTTTGGTGGGGCGACTCGGGCTGGGATGTCCATCAACGTGCCTAGAATCGGAAGGTGGTCGGATTCCATCTCGTCAGAAATGGCCTCGAGGATTATCTGTTGCTGAATCCCTTTGTGGACGACGAGGTCAATTACATCTGGGCACTGCCGGTCATTATATGGGTAGTAGGTCGGTGTGTTTGGGCCTATAACCGTCAGGTCATTTTGATCGGCTATTTGGAAGAGTCGTTTGCCTTCTGTGTTGGTGGTTGCGGAATTCCAAATGACGTTCTTGCAATTCCAGTCGCCGGCAGCTATGGTGGGTAAATCGGTGTTAAATATTTCCATGATGTCTGTCGCAGTTACATGCTCGGATGGTGGTTTGTATACTGCGTATATTCTAATAGGTTTGCCGGCGACTAGAGTTTCGATCCCTAGGGCTTGCAGCGAGTTTGCTTGGATTCTAGGAGTAGGCTGGTGGATGACTCTTCTATGGACAAGTATTGCTAGTCCTCTGTAGACCATTTGCCCCGAGTGTTCGTCCTGCCGGTAAGTGATGTAGCTGGAGATCTTCAGCTTATATCCAGGGCCCAGATGAGTCTCGTTTATGAGAGCCACGTCGATGTTTTGCTCCCTAAGTAGGTTTTTAAGTGGAACGGACTTGCTATTCAGTCCGTTGGCTTTCCAGTACAGCATCCTCAGGTTGTTATGGTCCATAAAGTTGGAGGAGGTCTGTCATGCCTCTGAGGACTGCTGATACTGGATCAGTCCCTTCGCGAAGCGCCCCCAGCACATCTTGGAAAACTTGTATTGCCTTCTCAAGCACTACAAGTTTCCCTTCGTCCAGGGACGCAATTGGAGCCACTCTTCGTGTTATAAAGTATTCACTCTGTATCAAAATATACCTCTAGCTCCATCTATGTTGCAATATGTGTACTATACTGTCATTGTAATAATGTCCTATGTGAGAGGGTAGAAAAATAAATACAGTCTGCACTGAATAACCGACGCGTTTACTTCAGGTTATGGGCTTTTCCCAGTTTTTTTAAAGTTTTATAGTGTTTAAAACGTTAGAAGTTAGTTACAGTCGTGTTGTGCAAGATGTCAACAAACTATTTAGCCAGTGTGCCTAAATTAAAGGGCAGGGAAAATTACGATGAGTGGACTTTCGCGGTCGAAAATTTACTCGTGTTGGAAGGTACGCTACATTGTGTGAAGCCAATGGCAGGAAGTGAAATTAAACCCGATGAAGATGCTAAGACGCGGGCCAAATTATCCCTAACCATCGATCCTGCTTTGTACGTACACATCAAGAGGACGACAACTTCGAAAGAGTTATGGGATAAACTAAAATCCCTGTTTGATGACTCAGGTTTTTCGAGAAAGATTTCATTGCTACGTCACTTGATTTCAATAAGACGGGAAAATTGTGAAAGTATGACCACTTATGTGACTCAAATTGTGGATACATCACAAAGATTGAGTGGAACAGGTTTTGAAATAACGGATCAGTGGATCGGATCGTTAATGCTGGCAGGTTTACCAGATAGATTTTCACCTATGATTATGGCCATAGAACATTCTGGTATTCAAATCACCGCTGACGTCATCAAGACAAAATTGATGGATACAGAACCTATAGAGATTCAGACAGCGACATCTAGTGATGGACAGAATTCTGAATCGGCGTTTACTTCAAAATGGTCGAAACAAAAACCCAGACCTGGCAACACTAATGTCACTAATAAGAGCGGGAAGTCAATGTCAAATGTTAAAATGACAGGAGGAAATAAAAATATAACCTGTTATAAATGTAAAACTCCGGGTCATTATCGAAATCAGTGTCCAATGGTGGAAAAATCGTGTAAAAATAAAATTACAAATGCTTTTAGTGCAGTTTTCCTAAGTGCCACATATGGAAAAGATGAATGGTACGTTGATTCAGGGGCTAGCGCTCATATGACTGCCGTGGAAAGTTGGTTACAAAACGTTTCAATTGAAAATATATTCCCTGATATTATAGTGGCAAACCAAGAAAAACTTCAAGTCTCAAGCAAAGGAAATGTCAGAATATCAACGAAGCAAGGTTATGATATAACAATTAAGGACGTTTTGTGGGTTCCAAAACTTACGACAAATTTATTGTCAGTGAGTCAATTAATCAAAAACAATAACAGTGTTTCTTTCTCGGATAGTAAGTGTACCATATACAATGCTAAGAAAGAACTGGTGGCTGTTGCTAATTTAATTGACGGTGTGTACAAGTTGGAATTAAGTACTACACCAGTGACAAATTGTTTAATGGCTAAAAGCAATGCATTATTATGGCATAGAAGGTTGGGACACATAAACTCGCATGACTTGAATAAAATGAAGAACGGCGCCGTGGAAGGTGTCAGCTATGAAGGCAGCTCAGATATGTCAAAATCAAACTGTATAGTTTGCTGTGAGGGAAAACAGTCACGCCTACCATTCTCTGCAGGTACAAGAGCGACAGAAGTGCTAGAAATAGTGCACTCTGATGTATGCGGACCTATGGAAACAAAATCTATAGGGTCAGCAAGATATTTCTTACTTTTTGTAGATGATTACACCCGCATGACATTTGTGTACTTCATGAAAGAAAAGAGTGAGGTGTTTAAATTTTTTAAAGAATTCAAATCTATGGTGGAGAAGCAAAAGAATACCAATATTAAAATGCTACGGACAGATAATGGTGGAGAGTTTTGCTCGAAAGTGATGGAAGAATATTTAAAAACATCTGGTATCATACACCAAAGGACAAACCCCTACACTCCCCAACAGAATGGTATGTCCGAAAGAAACAATAGAACTATTGTTGATAAAGCGAGATGCTTGTTATTTGATGCAAATTTAGATAAAAAGTTTTGGGCAGAGGCGGTATCCTCAGCTGTCTACTTAAAAAATCGTTCTATAGCATCAGGCCTAAGTGACAAGACGCCTTATGAAATGTGGTATGGAAAGAAACCAAAGCTGAACCATATACGCATTTTTGGTAGCCCGGTGATGGTGCATATTCCCCAAGAAAGGAGAACCAAGTGGGACAAGAAAGCGCAGCAGCACATTCTTGTTGGTTACTCAGAACACGTCAAAGGATACAGAGTATATGACATCATCAAAAACCAAGTAACTACCAGCCGAGATGTAGTGGTGATGGAGAGAGCAGTGTCAGAAAGAGAGCCTACAACTTGTGAGGCAACTTGGCATGTGGAAGAAGAGTTTCCAGTTCCTAGAGATGATGATGATGGCGATCGTTCAGTGGGGGCTTGTAGCAATGCGGAACAATCTCAATCAAAATCGGAGACTCACTACAGCTCAGATAGTGAATCATCACATCAGACATTTTATGAAGTGGATGAGACCTATGTTCCAGGAAGCCCTTCATCAAGCAGCAGTCCCATCAGAATGTTGGATTTAGATTCTGATACTTTCAATAGACCCAAGAGGGAGCGACGAAAACCAGATAGATACAAACCCGGCTTGTTGGCCACCTCAGATCCTGAACAGACTCTGGCACAGGCCCTGAGAGGTCCCGAGAGTGTTCAATGGAGAAAGGCAATGGATGAAGAATTGGAGTCATTCCGAGAAAATGAAGTGTATGAACTTGTTGATGCCCCACAGGGAGCTACAATAGTGCAATGTAACACCCACCGTGTTAAAGAAAAAATTTAAAAGTGATAGTGAAGTGCAATATCGTGCGCGACTAGTGGCTAAGGGTTTTACACAGAAACGTGGAATTGACTATGATGAGACCTTTTCCCCGGTTGTGCGGCACTCTACTTTAAGGTTATTATTTGCGCTAAGTGTAAAGCTAGGACTAGACATTACACAGTTAGATGTTAAGACTGCTTATCTTAATGGTAACTTGAAAGAG
The DNA here is from genome assembly GCA_036924255.1 of Apodemia mormo. Lineage (NCBI taxonomy): Eukaryota > Metazoa > Arthropoda > Insecta > Lepidoptera > Riodinidae > Apodemia > Apodemia mormo. The sequence continues at coordinate 37,998 of JAUPFN010000059.1, forward strand.
GATATTTACATGTGTGTGCCTGAGGGCTTTACATCCCAAAAGGATGGAAAAGTGTTAAAGCTGAAAAAGGCAATATATGGACTAAAACAGTCCGCCTTAGCTTGGTATGACAGAGTACGAGATGTTTTGTCTAAAAATAATTTTAAAATATGTACACATGCACCATGTATATTTGTAAAGATGAGTAAAGATGTAAAGGTCATATTAGCTTTGTACGTAGACGATTTCCTCATTTTTTCTAATAATAAGGTTGAAACTGCAAAGTTAAAAAGTATTTTAAATTCTGAATTTAAGATTAAAGATTTAGGTGAGGTTAATCAATACTTAGGCATGAATATTAATGTAAAGAGAGACTGTAATAATTATGAGATAACTGTAGATCAGCAACAGTACATAGAAGAATTATTGCAGAAATTAAAACTGACTGATTGTAGGACAGCTGATACACCTATAGAAAATAAATTGAATGTGGCAAAAGCAGAATCTTGTGCGCCAGGAATTTGCTATCAAAAACTTATAGGATGTCTTATGTATTTAGCAATTATGACAAGACCTGATATAACCTATGTCGTTAGTTATTTAAGTCAATTTAATACTAGTTACAGTACCAAACATTGGAGTTATGCCAAAAGAGTACTGAAGTATTTAAAGAAAACTAAATCATATTGTTTAAAATTTAGTAGTAAGAGAGAAAGCTTAGTAGGTTATGTGGATGCTGACTGGGCCAGTGACAGCTTAGACAGAAAATCTTACACTGGGTTCTGTTTTGTAATGTCTGGCTCAGCTATTTCTTGGCAGAGCAGAAAACAGAGAGTCACAGCCTTATCAAGCACTGAGGCTGAATATGTAGCGCTTTCTGAAGCTTGTAGGGAAGCTATATACCTAAGAGAGCTATTGTATGAGCTAACTGGATCTTTGGTAGTAATTAAATTAAATTGTGACAATCAAAGTGCATTGAAGATGGCCACAAACCATCAATGCCATAGTAGATCAAAGCATATTGATGTTAGGCATCATTTTGTAAGAGAGACGATCAAAAGTGGAAAGAGTTATTTACCTAGTAATGAAATGCCTGCTGATTTATTAACCAAAGGTCTAGGTAGTGTTAAACATTACAAGTTTATGGAAAAGTTAGGTATTGTAAAAACAATATAACTTTTTGTGTAGTTTTAGTTTTGTTGTTTAACACTTAGTTTATTTTGATAAGTGGGGGTGTTATAAAGTATTCACTCTGTATCAAAATATACCTCTAGCTCCATCTATGTTGCAATATGTGTACTATACTGTCATTGTAATAATGTCCTATGTGAGAGGGTAGAAAAATAAATACAGTCTGCACTGAATAACCGACGCGTTTACTTCACTTCGCACAGATAGATTCCTCTTGGGGGGAGGGGCAGTTGGTGCTGCCTCCTTTTCTGTGCGTGTTCGGGAAGATTCGTTCTCAGTTTCTGCTTCGTCGTCTGTTTTGGCCTTTTGTCCGGGCCTTTTTTTTACCTCTCTTGGTGCGCCGCTTCGGTGCAAAAGTGGTTGTGATTGCGGTTGAGGTTCTGGGCTTCGGGTCGTTGGCCGGTGGGGCCAGGGTCGTAACCTTGGCGGTAGGCTGGATGGGAGTCTCTGCCACCTTTCCGGGTTCGCTCTCTGGTTTTCTGATAGGAAGTGCAGTAGTTATGACAACCGTGCCTGCACGCTTGTTGCGGGCCTCTCTGTGGAACACCGGGCAGCTCGTGTTGTTCGCTGTATGAGGCCCGCCGCAGTTAGCGCAGGTCGGGGGGTCCTCCCTGGGTCTCGTGCAGTCTTTGGCTTTGTGCTCTTCTCCACATCGCACGCATTTTTGTGGTCGGTGACAGTTGTGGGAAGAGTGCCTGAATTGTTGGCAGCGATGGCACTGGGAGGGCCCCTTTTTCCCCCGTCAGGCCTCTATGGTGATTCCCGGCATGAATAGAAGCTCCGTTATGCCATAGATGTTTGGCAGCGTGTCAGGCTCTTTCTCTTGACTATCACTATGAAGATGCAGCCTGGTCTTCCAGCCCTGGTTCTTATCGGGCGAACGTACTCCACGACGTGCCCATGCTCCGCCAGTTCTGCGGTGATCTCTAATGGTTCCGTGTCAGCGGGTAGACCTCGTATTGCCACCTTAACGCTGCGCTCCTGTGGCAATGAGTAGCAGAACCAGGAGAGCTGCTCCACCTTCTCCAGTTCTGTCAGGTATTTTTGTACTGCCCTGTACTCGTCTTCTGTCTTCGGCGTGAACTGCACTTAGCCTTAAGTTCCCTGAAGTGGCGCGTCCAGTTTGGAAGCGATTCCACCACTAGGGGGGGGGGGGGGTATCTGTGTTTAGGCGGGCCAGTCATCTGGGTGTCCGAGTTTGGTGGTGGCAGGGTCCTTCCTGCAGGCGATGGTTGAGCTGCCGTCACTGCTGCAAATGAAGGTGGGGGTGAGGGTTGCGCTGGCACGCATTGTCTTTTGGGATCCTCATCCCTCCCGTTAGATTCTTCCGTTCCTCTCTTCCTGCGTGCAGGGGTTGCGTGCGGGGGAAGGAGAATGGGTGTCGTCTCCATTCTTTCTATCACTGCTGCTTCCGTTGCGGAAATAGGCTTGTTAAGGCCTTGGGCCTCCAGTGCAGCACTTCTATCGTTGAGGTGTTGAGCCATCGCCTGCCTCAACTCCTTATCTAGAAGATTGGCTCTTTCAAGGCAAGCCAGGATGATAAAGTTTTGCTCCAAGGCTGATTTAGGCGACAGCTCTTTGCCTACAGCACTTGGAGCTGGTACAGGTTGCCCCACAAAATCTTCATCATGATCGGTGGTGGTGGTGGTCGCCGTCGCGCTACCGTGGTCGCGTGCGCGGTCGCGGTCCAGGTCGCGCGCGCGGGCGAGGGCGCGTTCGCGTTCGCGGGGCGCGGAAGAGTCGCGTGATCGCGAGGATCGCGGTCCGGTTGCGAACCGGTCGCGTTGTGCGCGACGTTCCGCAGTCCGGCGGTGAGTGCGGGGGTCCCGCGGGGAACTCCTGGTTAATGCCGCCCTTGGGTCGGACGGTCCAGGTTGTGCCGCCTCTGGAGTCGCCGCTCCAAATTGTGCCGCCTTTGACAAGGGAGCTCTAATTTGGGCCGCCTTCCCCGTCGGCTGCACAACCTGTGCCGCCTTTGGCGAGATTGGCGTAATGATACCCTCCCTTGTGAGGTCGGGGGACTTACTTGTAGGTTTCTCAGCTGTTGCCGTCCTTTTCTTTAGGTAGTACGAAGGCGGCAACGCTGGGGTTGCGGGTGATCGCGGTTTGCGCGGAGGCACCTGCTTCCAATCGGACATCTCAGAGATGTCCGTGTCGGAACAGGCTCTCGCTCGTGGAGTGGGTGGCCAGCGTGAAGATACCGGCGAGGTCATCTTTTTCTGGCTCTGTGACGAGCCTGGCTCGGGTTTTTGAGTACCTGACATGTTCTTAATATTTTTTTTTTCAACGTGGGTACATTGAAAAATAAAAAGAGTAAGAAATGTTATACTCGTTCTGCTTACGCGACCTTATCGACGGCTATGAGGGTAGCCGCCGAAGCAGTCTGGGGTAGTTGGTGGTCCCCGCGTTGGCTGTTTCCCAGCTACTTTACAAATAAAGTAGTGGGAAAACACTATGTAGAACTTTTAAGGTCCGAGCGTATCACTGAGTTTAGCATAGAAATTACACAAACTAGGGCAGTTCGAAACAATCCAACCTGTCCCGATTACGGCGGATCCATAGCTTTTATAGACAGTGACAAACAAGTGGCGTCACATCGGACGGTTTTAATACAGATTCATTTCTTTTCATGTTTATGATTAAGTTAAATCATAAACAAAATTAAGTTATACAAAAATAGAGTAAATATGTTGAAAGAAAGAAAGAAAGAAAGAAAGAAAATATTTATTTGCAAGAATATGGGTGTTACAAGTTGTTAAAAATAAATTAAGTTACCAACATATTCTACCATTATATGGTGTGCAAATATTTAAAAAAATTATCATTATAAAATATTACATTTAAAAGATTCTATCGAATATTTAGAATTACTACCGGATCGGAACGCGGCCACACACTGAGAAGATCCGGCGGAAGAAACTCAGCGGGCTGGTCTTTTTTCTCTATTTTATGTACTTGTTATAAATGTACAATTTCATATTACAAAAGAATTTTTTATAATTACAAGTTTCATATTTTGTGCAATTAAATTTTTTATAATTTACAAAATGTTCACTATTTACAAAATTTTACTAGGTACATTGACATTTTTTAAGGACAATTCAACAAACTAATTTAATTTTATCGGCTAAAAATTCTTTAATATCATAATAAGTTTTATCTAACAGCAAATCAAACAACTTTTTGCGAAATTTATTTATAGGCAATGATTTAAGACTAAAAGGAATATGATTGTATATAATAATAGACATACAGTACACATTTTTTGTAAAAATATTTAATTTTTGGTTAGGCACATATAATTTATTACTATTCCTAAAATATGAATTACCAGTGACTTCAGCATTTGTTTTAAATAACTTTTGGTGCTTTTTAACAAATACGCATACCTCTAAAATATACAAACATGGTAAGGGAAGTACCTTAAGAGACTTGAAAAGTGGTTTACAGGAATGTAACTGATTAACACCACATATTGCTCGAATACATTTCTTTTGGACTCTAAAAATTCGTATCAATTCAACAGAATTTCCCCAAATAGGAATTCCATATTGTAAATTAGAAGAGACATATCCATAATATGCTAATAAACGTAAAAGCCTCCCTGGCTTTTACGTTTCCTACTTCTCTTAGTCTTCTTTAGACATAGACAAATATATCAATCTTATTACACAGATATTCAATGTGTGCTTTCCAATTACAATATTTGTCAATAATTATTCCTAAAAAGTTTGTATAATCTACATCATCTATATTTACTTTATTTAAAAATACATTTGTGTTTTTAGTAATATTACTGTAGTAGTTCTGAAATTCAACTAATTTTGTTTTAGTTACATTAACTTTTAAATTATTATTAATTAACCAGTCTGAAACTTGAAGTAAGGTTTCAGTTGTTTCGTTTACCAAGTCTTTTTTATTTTTACATTTAATAAGTAGGGTAGTGTCATCAGCAAATACAAAAGCAATCATGTTGTAAACTATCAGGAAGATCATTGATATAAATTAAAATTAGCAAGGGTCCTAAAACACTGCCCTGTGGTACACCACAGTTGTTAACACGGTAGTTTGAAGTAAATATTTTTTTACGGTTTCCGTATATTTTAGATATTTCGACGCATTGTTTCCTATTTTCTAAGTAACTCTTTATCCAATCTAAGGCCTTCCCTCTAATACCATATTTTTCAAGTTTTGATAGTAAACTATCGTGTGAAACAAAATCAAATGCCTTACTCATATCCAAAAATACACAAAGTGGATACATTTTCTTATTCAGACATTCAGTTATGCTCTTCACTAAATCAAAACATGCTAATGTAGTAGACCTACCTTTCCTAAATCCATATTGATTATTTTTTAGTAGGCCAAAATCAAGTAAATAATTATAGAGCTTTTCATACATAATTTTTTCAAAGTTTTTTGAAATAACTGGAATTAAAGTAATAGGTCTATAATTGTTCATATCGCACTTATCTCCTTTTTTAAATAATGGTTTGACAATACATTTTTTTAATCGTTCTGGAAATTTACCTTCTAAAAATGACAAATTAATTATATGGCTAAGAGGTCTTGATATTACACTAGCAACATTTTTCAATAATTCTGTGCTAATATTATCATAGCCAGTAGCATAAGTATTTTTCAATGAATGTATAACTTTTTTCACATCATGCTCATCTACTGGTGTCAAATACATGGTTTTACTAAAATTTGGTAAAAAATATGATTTTGAAGTATTTGTAGATTTGACTTTTACACTACTTGATTTTGTCTGGTTTATAAAGAAATTATTAAATAGATTACAGATTGTTTGAGTATTTGTGTACTTTAAATTGTTTATTTTGATTTTTTCTCTTTATCTACTATTTATTTTGTTCTGAAATGTACTTTTAATCAAATTCCATGAAGCTTTACATTTATTAGAGGAATTTTCAATGTATTTCAAAGAAGACGGTTTTGTAATTCTAATATACATTTAGACAAAATTTTCCTATAATGTAGATATTTACATTTATTTTCTTTCCTATTAGATTGAGCATGACGATAGTTAAGGTACAACTGGCGTTTTACTTTGCAACATTTTAGAAGACCTTTAGTTAACCATTTATTTTTTATAGGTTTATTTAAAACTTTTACACGGACCTTAGGAAAACATAACTCAAAAAATAACAGTAAAATATCATGAAATTCGTTAAATGCTTCTTCACAATTTGACTTTGTAAAAACTTCATTAAAACTTAAACTTGATAAACATTCATGAAACTTTTTAATATTGTCCTGCCCATATATCTGCTTTGTTTCAAACCAAAAAGCTCTTTTTTGTTTAAATTCTAAGACTGACTCTATATTGGCTTGTATACTCTGAGCAGTTTCATGGTCAGACAAAGCAAGTGTATGAATGTTAGACTGAACATTATTTAAGTTACTTGCTATGAGATCCAGACATGCATGCTTCCTAGTAGGTTTTATAATATGTTAATTTATGTTGTTATTTGAAAGAATGCTTGTTAAATTTTTATGTTTACAAGTGTCCTGCATCAGGTCTATATTCCAATCTCCACATAAAATAATTTTCTTTTTTGAATATCTCATAATATTTTCTAATAATAATTCTAATTTATTTAAGAATATATCAACATTTGAGCTGGGAGTACGATAAATACAAATTACTATTACTTTATAATTAACAATTTCAACAGCGCAACATTCAAAGGAAAATGGTAAGCGTATTTGTAAGTCCAGGATTTTAAAATCAAGTTCATTTCTAACTAAAATACATGTTCCACCCCTACGTTGATTATCACGAGAAAAATGAGATGCCATAGTGTAACCGTCAAGTTTAAAGTTTGTTTCAGAACCTTGCTTAAGAAAAGTTTCAGAAAGACATATAACATCAATTATACCTAGTGTGTCGCGAAGCTCACTAATAGCTACTTGCAAATAATCACGTTTTTTTAATGCACCTGCTATGTTTTGGTGAAGTAGCTTAAATTGGTTATTATTGACGAAAAAGCTGGTTTTTGTTACTTTCTAGACTTTTGGTTTTCAAAGTAAAATAGTATGGTATTGTACCCTTCCTGGCTGTTTTATTATACAAAAGATTATTTGAATTGTTTTCCGGTTTAATTCTTGGTTTAATACTAAAAAAATATGGTATAGTACCTTTCTTCAGCTTTTGTTCAGATTTGTCACTATTTTTGATATTAATCCTATTAGATACCAACTTTTCCAAATTTTCTTTATATTCACTGTATGTCATTTTTTTAGTGCTCAATAATTTATTCTCAGTCTCATTGTTATTTAGTTGATTAACTTTTAATTTTGAAAATGACAAAAATTTATTTTTATAATCCTGATAATCTATCTCAATTTTTAACTTTGTATACAAACAGTTAATATAATTTTTGTGTGTATAACGATTATATCTAGTTAAATAGGTATCCAAGTCAATAAGAGTACAATTATTATACTGATTTACAATTAAGTTCATTTTATAATTAAGAAGTCCTATATTTAAATAACTGTTTGACTGGATTTTTAATAAGAACACTTGTTTACAATTCCTAAGTTTGTCTAAGGTATTGCTCAAATTGGTAAAAACAGAATAAGGATCGCGATCATGAGTACCGATTCCAAGATTAACAGTCTTTGTTACCTAAACTAGAAAAGTCACTATAACTATGTAATATTTCCATTGAAGTCGCATTAGGCTTGATTGTAGATACAACTGTGTATTTATTTGATCCAAATTCCAATAATTTGGTAGAGAGGCCACGTAGTTTTTGGTCTCCTAATACTATGTTTAACTGAACTAATTAAATAACATACAATTATATTATACAGATCTTACAATTGGATTACTAATGAACAACTTAGGCTATTTTCTGTTAAAACAGTTAAATATCATATAATACAATATGTTTATGAAAGAAAATGTTTCAAGCTATGTTATTAGTAACAGAATTTACAAAATTATAATAAAAATTATTGCAAATCATATGTAATAATAAGGTTATAATTATATGAATCATTAAAAACACTACTACAAGCTGAATAAGAAAGAATATAGCTTGCCTATATTATAAGAAAGATTTGCAATTTTATGAGAGTATTATGGCCCATCGATACAATATCATTAGTAAGCTTAGTTTTTTCGATATAACTTCGAAATTTTTCAACTAATCATTTTTCAACCTACTACAAAATTATTGTACTTAAGAACTACGTCAAATGCAGTTTCAAAAATAAAAATCGAATCGAATTTTCGAAAATTACAGCTCTTCAAATATTAATGTTTTGTTGTTTCCAGCAAACTCATATTTTTAAAATAAATTTCACGCCAATATATCATATCGTTAATGATATCGCTGGATAAATTACACAAATTAATCTAACCTCAAAGTAAGCAAATTATTTTGCTTGTGTTATGTGTGTTAGTCAACGATACTACTACATACATACCTACATATCTTTACGCCAGATTCAGATTCAGATTAAGGGATAGGCAGAGAGAACTGAGTGCCATACATAACGATCCTTGCAGGCTTGTCTAGCTTTCTGCACATTCATCACTCTCTTCATACACACGCGTCAGTTGCGCGACTCTTGGCAGATAGAGGAGATGAAGCAGACTGTGCCGCTATACAACAGCGTCAGCAGCCACGACATTCATCATTCATCAGGTTGCGCCTCCGAGCACTTATAAAAAAAAGCACCTTTTCGGAACACAAGTTATTTATTTCACTTTCTACAATTACTAACTAATGGGACTTTAACTATAAACACTCTAACTTGGATCACACTTTTCGCGGTTCCCTCGTGAAGGGTTATTGCGGCCCGGAGTACGGATATAGCACTAGTCTATTCGCTGTGTCCAGACCGGCGGGCAGAAACCAGGTCCGTAGCTGGGCAGCGTTTAGGCTAGAGAATATCTAACTGAAGAATATTTGGGAAACAGCGAGTATTTAAACATATATATTGCTGACTATCCAGCTTATATGCACTTCAGCATTATTGCATGGAAAATAGGGATGTAACACCTCCCCGTCTTAGAACGGAACATGCGGAAAATAGAAAAAGAATGTGAGTATGATCCAAATTAAGAGAAAATAGAAACAATTAAAATAACAATTTAAAAAAATAATGACATAGAAAATTACAGCGTAGATTAATTATCATTAGTTTTTATACAATTCAAAGTAATCACAAAATCGAAATGAAATAGTAAAATATAGCAATTAAGAGTTATCAAACTTTAAATGTAAATGTAACAATATAGTAAATAACAGGAAAGAGTCTATAGAAAATAACATTTGAATGGGATTAGTTATCATTACAAAATTATAAATATTCACGAAATCGAAATGAAATAGTGAGATATAACAATTGAGATTTATTAAAATTATAAGGTAAATGTAACGATATAGTAAAAACATGAAATAGAAAATAGCATTCGAATAGACGAAATAGAAAACAATGATTTAGTAAATTTTATTTCAACAGAACTAGAAATAGTAACTAAATGTAAGCAAATACTTATTACAATAAAGAAAATCATTTATAAACCTTAATTAAAAATAACTTAATTTAAACACATCAAAATAGTAATAGACAAAGCAAAATAAAAAATAAAATTTACAACAATTCAAGATTCCTTTTGGGCGTAATACTTGAATCAGTACTTTCAGTATCATAGTCTCGATTAGACATTTCGATACTCGATCTGGCATGAACATTTGATTTTGGTTTCGTTATACAATTGTTGATAATCTTAACACAACATGAAGTATTTCTATTCTTGTTACAACAAAAGCATTTATAAAGTTTATATGAACAAAATGAAAATACAGAAACGGATAACAAAGTAGTTATTATACTAAAATAATAGCTATATTTAATATGGTATGGTTGAGTTTCGATCCTGGTTAAGTCGTCATCGGCTTGATTTAATTTATGAGAAGCATATTGCAAATAATCTAAGTTTACATTTGATAATTTAACAGGAGACAGATATGGTATGGTTTGATTCAACTTTGTTTTTGAGCAACAATCATCTTCTATTATGTTAAAATTTGGATGTGGAATATAGACTTTAATTTCAAACTCCTGGGATGGAATGAACTGAAATAACTTATGATAAGCCTTACAATATTTTGGCAATTTTATAATGCCTGTGCCAATTATATCATAATCATTAATACTACCATTACAATTAATAGACAATTTTGTTACATCTGATTGCACATATATCCACATATTATTATTAAGTTTTTGCCATATATCTATTTCACCAACAATAGTCTTATAGTTACAAGAGTTTGGGATACCTTTAACGTGTTCGGTTAGAATAATCACTTCACAAATTAGATTGTATATTTCCTAATTTGCACAAATAGTAATTGCCGTTTATCACTTTGCACTCACTTAGGTCTTGTAGCGTGGAATATAATAATTTATCTTGTGTTATTGCCAAGAACTTTGCGGATGGATTAATTAAAGTAAAAGTATTAGGATTATCGATATCATGTGGGGTTGGTAGCGAATAAATATGATACAGTGTATAATCTACAAAAGATGCAACTAGAGGAATCTCAATAACAAAAATTAGTTTATTATCGCTAATGAAAGAAGAAATTTCAGAAATATCTACGATTTTATAAACATTATCAAGGTTTAAGTGTAACGGAAGGTTTGGAATAACATCATTGTTTTTAGAATTTAATTCGTTATATAGTTGCATAGGACTTAGTATTGATGGATGAACTATGTTTTGTTTCCCAAATAGAATAGCATCAATAAGATCTCGTAAACTAAAATTGAGTATCATTAGAGAGCTTTCCAAGGCACTGAATACCATTGATAGATGAGAAACTACCTCTAATTTATTGGCATTTGTCGAAACAGTGTCTAAAATTTTCCCTAGATTTTGAATATTATCATTAAGAATGTTTTCATTTGAATTTAATTTGGAAATAGTATTGTTAAAAGAAGAAATAGTAGAACTTATAATAATATATAATGGGTTGCTTATAGTAAATATGTAGTAAGCAAAAAGTTAGGAATAATATAACATCTAAAATATAAAGAAAATCGCTAAAAAAGTTAATTAATCTAAAATAGGCATATCTAAGGGAGCCATAGCCGTATTTGAATTTGACGATGAGCAAATTGGTTTGTTATGGGCTAATTTGATTTCATCGAAATGATGTCTTACATGTCTACGATTTATAAGTAAAGTGACGTTATTGTTATTGTGAATCTTAATTATCTTGTATGGGCCTTTCCATATACTGGATAGAGCTTTCCGTAATCTGTGATGTTGTTTTAAGTAAACCATATCTCCGACTTTGTAAGAGACATTTCTCGTGTCTTTGTCGTAATAGATTTTAGATTTCTCTTTGCTTCGAAGTATATTTTCTCTGGCTATGTTACGAGTATTAATTAGTTTTTGTTTTAGCATTTTGACAATATCATAGAGGGAACTAGGAATATGAGGCTTACAGCCGAACAGTAACTCATGGGGAGTAAAATTTGTGGATGAGTGTACTGATGTATTATAGGAGACAATAGCAGTTGGAAGGAATTTATGCCAGTCACTATGATTGTCATTAACGTAGGATTTCAAGTACTCTTTCAGAGTAGCATGGCTTCTTTCGAGAGCACCATTAGTTTGGGGATGGTAAGGAGTAGAAAAAAGTGTTTAATTTTAAACAAAGATGTTATTTGTTTATACACATCAGCAATGAAATGAACACCTTGATCGGATAAAAGGGTCTTAGGGATTCCGAAGTGGCAAATGAATTGAATTAGACAGTCAGCTGTCTTTTCAGCTGTCGAATTAGTAATAGGATAAGCCATTGAATATTTGGTTAGGTCATCTTGAAAGGTAACGATGTATTTATATTTTTCAGGACCGGATTCAGGTAAGGGACCGACTATATCGGTGGATATTCTTTGGAGAGGTTCAGAGGAAGTAGAAGTGATTTGCATAGGGGCTTTGTTGCAAGCGCGTAATGCTTTATTTTGTTGGCATTTGGGACAATGTTTTACATATGTCTCGATGTCATTTTTCATACCTTTTCAGTAATAGGATTCTTTTAACTTATTATATAAACGGGAAGAACCTATATGACCACCAACAGGTGAATCATGGTTATCTTTAAGGATAGTGGGTATTTCATCTGAATTAGGATAAATCAATTTGTTATGATAAACATTAATCTTAATACCAGTATTGTGAAATATAAAAGATATCATATCATAAATTAAAATGAACCTTAAGTTATCAAAGGGATTAGAAAAGTCGGAAATAGCAATTTCATTTGATTCAGAATGAAAAATTATAAGGTTATTTCTTAAGTCCTTAAGGACCTTAAATATGTCCTTGTAGCTAGCGGAATCAAAGTGATGGACTTTTATGAACATGTGAAAAAACGTTTTGTCTTTTATCGTAGAAGACTTGACAGTGTATAATTCTTTTTCGGATGATAAGAATGATTCTTTGTCTTCTAATAGATTAAGTATGTCTTCGCAATAGGGGTTTGAATTATCAAGATCAACAGACGTTGAGTAGGCGATTGCTTTGCACGGTGTTCTTAACAGGTTTTGATTTGTTTCAGTGATTTTCGTATCGTAGATCATTGGACTCGATCTTTTACGCATAAAGGTCTCATAGGTGATGGTATCTATATCATCAATCAATAGGTCAATTGCATGAATCGGAGGACGGGAGAGAGCATCGGCATTACTATTTAGTTTTCCTGCTTTATATACGATTTCGTAATCGTATTCTTCTAACTTTAAGCGCCACCTTACTAATTTGCTGCTTGGGTCCTTACAGTTAAACAGCCAGATAAGGGGACGATGATCCGTTATTATTTTAAATTTCCTACCGTATAGATACGGTCTAAAAGTTTTAGTACCAAAAATTATAGCTAGCAGTTCTTTCTCTGTTGTGCTATAATTTCCATCAGCACGATTTAAAGTTCGGGATGCGAATGCGATAGGTAAATCCTTTCCGATTTCGCCTTGGGACAGAACAGCTCCTAAAGCATAGTTAGAGGCGTCAGTTGTGAGTATGAATTCTTTGGAGAAATCTGGATATTTAAGGATAGGAGCATTGGTCAGCATGGATTTAAGAGTGGAAATTGCGTTTTCTTGATCTTGAGTCCAATTGAAAACAGCGTCTTTGCGAAGTAAAGAAGTTAGAGGTTTTGTAATTTTTGAAAAATCTTTAATGAATTTACGATAATATCCTATTAAGCCAAGAACAGACTTTATCTCTTTTGGAGTTCTTGGTGTAGGATATTCTGACACGGCTTTTACCTTATCGGGGTTAGGAGACACACCCTTGTCAGTTATGACATGGCCTAGATATGCGACTTCTCGTCGTAGAAACTCGCATTTGTCAGGCTGCAACTTGAGGTTATGTTTGCGGAGTGCTTCGAATACTAGCTTGAGTTTATCAATATGAGAAATGAGACAGTGGGAATAGATTATGACGTCATCCAGGTAAATAAAACAGTGCAGACCTTGGAGACCGGAGAGAACAGTATTCATAAGTCTTTGAAAGGTCGCAGGTGCATTCTTTAAGCCAAATGGCATTCTTGTATACTCGAAATGACCATTAGGGACGGAGAAGGCTGTCTTAGGGGAGTCGTCTTTACTCATTTTAATTTGGTGGAAACCTGACACCAGGTCGAGAGTGGTAAAGTATTTACTATGTCCTAACTGGTCTAGTATGTCTGTAATGTTGGGAATAGGATAGGCGTCTCCAACAGTGATGTCGTTGAGTTTTCCATAATCAACTACTATGCGCCATTTCTTTTGGCCAGAAGCATCTTGCTTTTTTGGGACGACCCAGATTGGAGAAGACCAAGGAGAGTTAGAAGGTTTAATTATTTTTTGATCTAACATTTTTTGTATTTGTTTATTGACTTCTTCTTTATGACACTCAGGGTATCTATATGTTTTAACGTGGATAGGTTGTGAGCTAGTAGTTTTAATTTCATGTTCTACAGTATTTGTACAAGTTAAAGTATCTCCATCTAAGTAAAATAAATCAAAATATTCTGAACACAGATTTAGTAGAGCTTCCGATTCTTCACGGTTAAGATGTGAAGTTCTTATTTGTTTCAAGACATTTGAACACCTATCTGCAGGTGAACAGTGATTATTTGAGTTAGTAAAGTTTACAGAATTAATAGGTTCCGATGAGTTATTTAATAAATCACAAGGAATTAATTCTAAACATAATGGTTTAATTAAAACATCATTATTATTAGTATTTAGAATGGAAACATTGACGTGATTATTCTCCTTAATAGTTACGAGACAGCGAGATAAATATACGCCTTTTTGAATTTCGCATTTATTTATGTAACCAGTTATTACTTCTGGATTTAAAACATTACACTCAATGACCATTTCGGATCGAGCTGGAACAGTATATTTAGGCTTAGTAAAATGAATTCGTATTAAATAATTGTTTATCTCTAAGGTTTTATTTTTATAATCTATGTTACAATTATGAAACTTAAGGCAATCGTTTCCAATAATACCATCAAATTCTATGTTAACACAATCAGGTATTAAGTGAAATTTACTAAGAATAGTATTATTATTTGATAATATAAAATCTAAATTAAAATGACCAAGACTATTCAAATATTTAGTACCTTTTTCGATTCCTTTAAATTGTATGGTTTCGCGAATTAATTCTGGTTGAATTTGTAATGATGATCGTTTTATTAGTGATATACCTGCACCCGAATCGATTAATAAAACTAACAATTTATCTGAATATTTTGATTTAACATATATGTGTGGCAAATGTGTTTTATTATTATAATGAATTTCATGAATACTAGAATAACTGTCTGGGTTATTCGTAATTAGTTGAGTATTGTTAGATATAGAAGATTTAGGGATTTCGATACACATGTCAGATATAGTAGAGTCGGTGAGTTTATTAGATATAGTAGATGTAAGAGATACAGTGGATTCAGTGGATTTAGAAGAATTAGAATTAGTAGATTCAATAGATTTAGTAGGTTTAGTAGATTTAGTAGACTTAGTAGATTTAGTAGAATTAGTAGGATTAGTAGATTTAGTAGACTTAGTAGATTTAGTAGAATTAGTAGGATTAGTAGATTTAGTAGACTTAGTAGATTTAGTAGAATTAGTAGGATTAGTAGATTTAGTAGGTATAATTGATTTTGTAGAATTAGTAGAATTAGCATTAGGAAAATCCTCAGGTTTCTCAGAAATAGTAGGATTAAAAGATACAGTGGATGTAGTAACAATGTTAGATTTAGGATAATTAGTATAATTAGCAGGCACGGTGGGCCTAACAAAATTATTAGATTTTTGTAATACATCGAAAGCGTCGGTTTGTTTAGGCGATTCCGTACGACGCGGAACCGGAATCACCTTTAGTTTAAATTTAGATTAGATAGCGTCATTTAAATGAGAATTTGTATAAATAAAATCAGGGGGATTATAGGTAAAATTGTTTCCGTTATCGTTATTGCTTAATTCTGTGAAGTTATTAATTCGTTGTTGAGAATTAGGAATATGTTTCTGTCGCTAATTATTATATTGCCGTTTCTTACATTGACTAATATCATGATCTAAGTTTTTGCAATATCGACATACGACTGGTGAATTATTTAATGCATTAGGAAAAGGACGGTATTGACTATGCGATGGGCCTTGGGAAAGATTAAGGATAGGACGTTGTGGTCTGTTTTGATAACAGTTTTTGTCTGAATGTCCTACCCTATGACATATTCTGCATTTAGGTTTTGTTTCATGCCGCGAGGATTTTATATAATTTTGTAGCTTTTCCTCTTGGCAAGCAAGGTTTATAGCGTCATGCAGGTTTGATGGGTTTCGACATCTCAAAATATTAGAGATGTCACCAGGGAGCCCCAATAAAAATGTGTGGAGTGCCAGGTCTTCGGTGCTGGCAATCCGGCCTTTTATTTCGCTAGCGTCCTGAGTCGAATGTGTTATGTCTGTTTGTAATCGAGTTAGGTAAGTTTCCAAACGTAAACTATATTGGGTAACGGATTCGCCTGGTTTTATTTTACAATTTTGCAGATCTAGTAATAGATGGTCGCGATTTTTTTTTTTTTTTTTTATATCATAAGATAGCAAACAAGCAGATGGGTCTCCTGATGGAAAGAGTCAACCATCGCCTATAGACACCAAAGATGTAAATGGTGCGTTGCTATCTTGTAGCGAGGTATAATGCCACATGCATAAGTTTACCGGCCACCTCACCCTCCAAACCGGAACACGACAGCAACAAGCACTGACGCTATTGCGGCAGGAATAGGTAAGGCGGTGGTACCAGACCCGGGCGAGACAATGCAGAACTCTACCACCTAGTAGCCACGATGGTAGTGACTCGATAGCCAATCGGTCGCCTTTTACGACCTGCCTGGCAGAACGGCAGTTGGTCTATTCTTCAAAGGAGGCCGGGACCAACACGACGAGTTGTTTGGTTTCCCCAAATGTTGATTTTAGAAACTGTTTAAATTCATGCCAATTATCAAATATTTTTAGAGAACAAGCTGCTTCAGCTTTGCCCTCTAATTGTGACAAAATATACTTAAAGAGAATATTTTGTTGTGAGGGAGAGGCTAAATTTAATGCATTCTCGCAATTTTTTAGAAAAGGAGACAATTTTGTTTTATCCCCATCAAATGACTTGACAAATTTCGTGAAAATAGAGAAACTTAGCTCTTTCATACCCATGCTTTGTAAACTAGATGTCGACTGGACGTTTTTCTTTTCAAGTTTGCTAGTTTCATTTACCATTTTTAAGACGTTTATATAGCAAAATATTAAAATATACAATTAATCCTCTCTCTCTGGTTACGGTATAGGTGATACGGCGTGAAGATATATTCGATAGGATTAGTAAAATATTGAAATACACAATGGTTTCTCTCTCTAACTACGGTATAAGTGATACGGCGTGAATATATATTCGATAAGACACAATGGTTTCTCTCTCTAACTACGGTATAAGTGATACGGCGTGAAGATATATTTGATAAGATTGATAAAATATTAAAATACACAATGCTTTCTGAAGTATTCGTAAGTAAACAATGAAAGTCGGTACTCGTATTCAAAGCTAGTTTAATACTGCCGTTGCACATTAATTGATTTACAGATACCGACAGAGTGACATCTGTCAACCTGACGCTCGTAGGACCGTCACATGTGATGTATAAACATAACATCTCCTTCACCTTTAGTTAAAAGAACCTGATAACAATAACAATAATCGTAATTCTTAACTATATCTTGTAATACTTTTTTGCCTATACGTGGTCTTAGCCCGATACGCCGCGGTTCCGGCGGTGAGACACTTTGCGCCCTTCCTATACTGACTTGCTTCTCTCTTGTCGCTGTCAATTGTGAGCTACCGGCCGGAGAATGTGACACCTCCTGCGTCTCACCTCCTTCCCCCTGTTCTGTTCCAATAGCCTCCGCATGCTCCCATGCGTCAAGGGGTTCAGATTGCTTCTGTGTCTCAATATTCGCTTCATCCGGAAGTTCGTTATCCTTGCTGACTTCCGGATTCGCGACTTCCGGGTTTGACACTTCATTATTTACAATTTGGCTATTAGCAGTTTCCGAAACCTCTGACGCTGGTAGAGGCAATTGGGGTAATGACTGTACTGGTGGCGACCACGTCTTATTAATACCGCTATGATTAACCCTGTTTACAACACTACTATCCGAATATCGCAATAATTGATCAATATGTCGTTTGCAGGTACTGTTTGAACTAATTAGTTTTACTAGATACATTCGTTTCCCTAATTTTTTTTCTATTAAGCCCTTTTCCCAGAAGTGCTTTTTGTTTTCAAAGCTTTTCACCCACACTTTTTGTCCTAAACTGAAATGTCTACATTTTTCTGACATTGAGTCTTTGACACTTTGGGGTCGTTTTGGTGGTGGCTTTATAAGATCGAGTCTAGTTCTTAAATCCCTACCAAACAATAACCGTGCTGGGGTCTGCCTCGTAGCACAATGAGGTGTATTGCGATATTCGAGCAGATAGTTGCACAATTCTTCATCAGTTTTATTTCCGGACGACTTAAAAATTGCTTTAATCATTTTTTTACAGGACTTAACCGCATTCTCAGCTTGACCGTTACTGCATGGATGGTAAATTGGAGATGTAATATATTTAATACCGTTTGATTTACAAAATTGTATAAATTCCTGTGAAGAAATTTTTGCGTCATTGTCCGACACAATGCATTGCGGTAGGCCAAATATTGAGAACAGGTTACGTAATTTGCTTACTAATTGCCGCGTTTGTGTTCCGGAAGTCATCGCTATGCACTCCAGCCATTTGCTGTATGCGTCTATTACAACTAAGTAATCCTTTTGCCCTAGCGTCATATAATCGATATGTAGGCGGTCCCACGACTGGATGGGGCGTGGCCAGGCGGCAGGTGGCGCGCGCGGGGGCGCGGAACGCAAAGCACTACATACGTCGCACGCGCCGATCATTCTTTCGATGTCCCGGTCAATACCAGGCCACCATAATTTTGAACGGGCTAAACTTTTTGTTTTAACAATACCTTGATGTGACTTATGTAATTCTTTAAGCATCGCGTCACGGTACATTGCTGGAATAACTACGCGATGCCCTCGTAATAAGCAGCCCTCTTCTGTTTCCAATTCCTTTTTGCACATAAAAAATGGCAAAATATTACGACATTTAATCTTACGTGGCCACCCGTGTTTTAAATATTTTAAAACTGTTATTAAAGTTTTATCTATCGCCGTGGAATTTTTTATGTCCACATGTGTGATAGGTAAACTTTGTATTTGCAAAGAGTTTATTGACATACTGTGGCAATTTTTACTGCTGACACTGATATCTACATCCCTACAATCTGTACTAGTAAGCGGTGCCCGTGAAAAATAATCTGCGACCTTATTATTTTCACTACTGATATACTGTATCCGATAATTATAAGCCGAAAGAAATATCGCATATCGAACCAATCTGGAGGCGGTCATAACCGATATACCCTTGTTGTTTCCAAATATTGTCAAAAGAGGTTTGTGATCAGTTTTTAATATAAATGGGTTATCCCTTCCGTATAAATATTGATGAAACTTTTTAACCCCGAAAATAATAGCTGTCGCCTCTTTGTGCAACTGACTATAATTCCTTTCGCTAACTGAGAGTGATCGCGATGCAAATGCGAGCGGCCGCTCGATGCCGTCCCCTCTCACCTGAGACAATACGGAAGCGAGACCTGTTGGGCTCGCGTCTACGGTCAACACTAGCTGCGCGTTCGGATTAAAATGAGTCAGCACTTTCTCAGAACTGAGTTCATGTTTTATTTTTTCAAATGCACGTTGTTGCATATCGCCCCACCGCCAGTCCACGTCCGCTCGCAAAAGTTGGTTAAGCGGACTGAGAATAGACGACGCGTTAGGTACAAAACTACGATAATAATTGACCATTCCTAAAAACCTTTTTAATTCTTTTGTGTTCGTAGGCTGGGGCGCTTTGTTTATTGCTTCTACTTTACTAGGACATTTATGTAATCCGTGTTTGTCTATAATGTGACCTAAATATTTAACGCTGTTTTGGAAGAACACGCATTTTTCTTTTTGTAATTTTAACCCAGCGTCTTTAAATCTTTGGAATACCATCTGTAATCGAGAAAGGTGTTCCTGAGCATTTGCTCCTGTCAGGCACACGTCATCTAAAAATACGGCCACGCCTTCAATCCCTGCTAGCAAATTTTCGATTGCCCGTTGAAAAATGAATGAATGAATGAATGAATGAATTTTTTATTTCAGGTTCCAAGTCCCATAGATTACAGAATACAGAATAATATGTCATACAATTTTTTTGGATTAAAATTAAATGAAGTTAAATTACAATCTCAAAAACGATAAAAATAAATAAATAAATAAATAATAATTTACATTATTAATATTACCTACATTAAATTGAAATTTATATTATTTAAATTACATAAATTGAATTAAATTATATTATTATTATTATTCGTGGCGCATCCGCTTTATCTTTTTCCTCTTATACTTAATTACATACAGAGCAAGAACGTAATAATATTTTTTTAAATTAAGCTATAAACATATTTGTTTCTATTTATATATTGTTCGTGGTCCATCCCTCACCATTCCTCCGGAAACGGCACAACAATGTGAAACGTATAAGCAGTCAAGTCTGTTCGAAATCATGTTCAAGATGCTGTTAGTGTTACCCCTCACTCGGCGCACCAGGGATGCGCATTTTTTGCGCATTGTTGCATAAAAACAATTTACCCGAGCCGCCGCAAACATCCCTGAAGCACTACAATATCGATTCAACCCTAACAGAATCCTGAATGCATTATTATATTGCACTCGAAGAGCGTTATAAGCCTTTTGCGAGTAAGTAGCCCACAGACCGCACGCATAGAAAGTTGTACAAAAAGCTCGAAATAGTGTAATTTTTACTGCTTGCGAGCAACGCGCAAATCTGCGAGCCAGCATGTTCGCTCTAACCGACAACGCCCTTCGCTCTCTTTCTATATCTTCATCGTCTTTGAGGTCGGGAGTTAACACATGTCCAAGATATTTAAACTTAAATGTTCGTTGTATTGTAGAGTTTTTAAGTAAAACAGATGGAATCCTTTCAAGTCGCCCACTCCCAGCCCCAAAGGCCATGACTTGGCTCTTTTTTGTATTATAGTCCAGTCCGTGAGAGTTAGCATAACTCTCACAGATAGACACCAATTTTCTCAAACCGCACACAGATGCACTCAGCAGCACCATGTCATCAGCATAGCTGATATTATTCACACTGATACCGTCTATATGACAACCGACTCTAGTGCTGCTGAGCTCCTCTATCAACCCATTTACGTACAAATTGAAAAGTGTAGGTGAGCTTAGCCCCCCCTGTCTCACCCCACATTCCAATCTATACGACTTTGACATGACACCCCCCCATTTACATTATTAATTTGGTTCTTATACCAAAACTTGAAAATATTTATGAGCTCTACAGGCAGATGAATACTTTCAAGCTTTTTCCACAATATATCATAAGACACCATATCAAATGCCCTTGACATATCTAAAAAGCAGGCAAACACAGGAGTCTTACGCTTTGTATAGTAGTTGATTGTGTGCTTAAGACACAGTATAGCGCTGTCAGTGGACAAATTTGGCCTAAACCCAAATTGATTGTCATGTATTCTTACATATTTATTCAACTGTGTATTTAGCACGCTATCAAAAACTTTTGAAATGACAGTTGCCAACGATATAGGCCTATAGTTGTTTTTATCTGACAGATCTCCTGTTTTATTTTTAACTACAGGCACTACAACTGTACGCATCATGTCACCAGGCAAGTAACCATGTCCCAAGCACACATTAAACAACACAAATAAGATCCTGGGTAAGTGAGGTCCAGCAAACTTTAAATGCTCAATGCTGAGTCCGTCATGACCGGGGGATTTACCTCTAGACATACTTTGAATAATTCTAGTTATATCTTTTATAGTAAATGTTACATCTCTCTTCATGCCGGGCTCAACATTCAGCTTCGATTGAGAGGATCCAAGAGATGATCCTACTACAAAGTGGTCCATAAATAAATTAGCTATTTTTTCGGGCTCAATCTCCCCACCCACACCCACCGGAAGGACAGGCTTACACTGTATTCCATTTGTGTGTTTCCAAAAGGAACGAAAATCTTTTTTTGCATGATGAGAAGCAAGGATATCCATCTTTATTTGGTTTTCATGGTCTTGGCACCATTTTAAACGAGATTTGAATAACCTTCTTGCCTCACACATTTCCTCATAAATTATACCTGACGTGGGTTTACCAGAGTTAAACCATATGCGAAATTTAAACCTGGCCCTTCGGTGCGCATCAGCTACATGTTTGTTCCAGCCTATCACTACTTTCTTTTTTGCTTTTACATTCTTCCGACTCAATATGGATGAAGTCTTAAGGGCCCGTACAATATCACTATATAAGCGGTCTATGACTACTTTATGGTGGGTATCTAAGCACTGTTTGTCACCACATTTTTGAAAATCATAAGGGAAGTCAATGAGTCTCAATAATTCATGACATTTCCTTTGGTAAGTGTCTATCTGCTCGGATGTTCTCTCTCCCCATATAATCTCACTATGACACGAATAATTTACTGTCTGCGAAAGTAAAACTTCATTTACATTACATTCTATTACAAGTGGGTAATGATCTGACCAAAAGACATCATGTATGACGTGAATATTTCCTATCGTATTTAGAGCCGCCTTAGTTACTAAACAGTGATCGAGCCACCTTCTGGATCCATGCGCATCACTTATAAAAGTGTATGTGCTAGATGAAACACCTAACCTATCAAAATCAACACAGGACCATTCTTCTATCAAAATCGTTCATACGGATGAGCATTATAGTCACCTAACATATAAACGCATTCTACATTTGAACTGTCTATTATTGCACTAACCGAGCTTAAAACATCCGTAAAGAGCACTAGGTTGTCCGGTTCATCCGTTGGCATATACACACATTACTAAAAACGATTTTTTATTTAATATCACTTTAATTGCACATATACGCGGGTTTTTGCATTCAATAACGATCACATTTTGAAAACTACTACACCTCCAGAGCAGCGCCACACCTCCGTACGGACGACCACGAAGCAACCCTGCTGCTGTATCCATCGCGGACACACCAGTACAGCCGAATTCACTGCTTATGGTGCTTAGCAGCGGAATTTCTTCTTTGAGTAACCACGTCTCCTGTAGTGCAATTATATCATATTTCTTACATAATTCTCGTATATTATCTATCGAACGTTTCATATTTTTACAGTTAAATGTAACAAATTTACATATATTTTTTTCTATATTGTTATCCCTATCCATATTATCGTAATCTTGAAGGGCCGTCTTGTTTCATACCACTTACTATTTTACGCCTTAATTTAAAATTAATAAAGCGTCGAAAGATAATCCCCTGAGGCCATATTTTCTCATCTAAAAATAAAGATAGTTTAGATGGCACTACAAAGAATTTATATGCATTATAATCACATTCGCGCTTGATCGATATTTTCTCCAACTTGACCGTTTCTTTTGTCGTTTTGAAAATATAACTTTCTATGTCCGATTTCATCGTATTTTTATGTACATTTGTTATAAACAGAGGGATTTTTCGTTCGGCTGCTCTAAACATTTCATCCGGCTGGACTACCACTATCCCTTGTCTCCCTTCAATACGATTTTTTGCATTTTCTTTCTTTTGAACAGTTGTCCACTCTAGATTCGACTTTAATGCAGTCGCATAAGGTTCATTATATTGTTTGTTTATGTCGGAACCGGTCAGCTGTTTGATTGGTTGATTCTTGATATGAGTAGTACTTCGTGACTCATCTGTTTTCGAACTAACGGATGGAAAAAGTGTCGTTTGATTTATTTCTCCAAACAATGTATCACTATTACCCTCCATCTGTTTTTTATCAATATTAGCGTGACATAAACTATCCTCTCTTATTGGTGTAGGCTCAATTGTAGTTTCTTTTTCGTAATTGCGTATTTCATTGCACTCATCAAATAATGACAAACCTACAGGACCACTGTCCCGGTACGCTCCTCTCTTTATGTTGATTTTAGTGGCCGAAAATTGTGGTAAATAATTTTTCCAATTTACACACTCACTTTTTATATTTTTCAACTGCTCAATAGTCGCATAGGTGGACTTAATAGTTTTTATTTCCGCCTGCACCAGAGCTAGATCTTTTAAAAGTTTCGATACATCCAGGTGATCAAATGTAATAGGTGGTAATTTTTCTAGGTCTTGTGCTACGAACACAGGAAGAATATCAGGCTCTGTCCCCTTCAATAGATTTAACATATCGTACAGCAACCGGTCTTCTTTTCCTTTCCCTTTACGTGATATTTTTCGTAAATTTGTAGACACGGATTCAAATAATAACGTATGTGATGTTTGAATTTGTTCCCTGGTAAATGCAGATGTACATATTTTCACAAGACTTTCTTCATCAGATATCGATATCTTGTTATGAATGTAACACAAGAGCTCATCTATTACAATATTACAATTATTACACTTTAATATACGCGACATTCTGCGCACGTTTGTTAAATATTGCGTTTGTTAACATATGACACGCACACTTCAAGCGGATGCGCGCGCGCGAAAAATGGCAGGCGCACTTGATAAACCATAGACCAGACGTGTGTACATGAACAATCCCTTCGAAGTATTTATGGTGGTGAGCTTTTGAGCTTGTGGGCTAAGTGGGAATTGGGCGTAGGCTTGGCTACAGTCAATTTTTGAATATAATTCACCACCCCCCAGCTTAGCAAAAACTTCTTCAATCCTAGGCAAGGGGTATTTATCGATGTGTATGTCCTTATTTATAGTTAATGAATAATCACCACATATTCTTACACTGCCATTTGGCTTAGGAACAGCTACTATCGGTGACGCATATTGAGAATAAGGAGTTGGAATGAGAATACCTTTACTAACTAGCCTATCTATCTCGGCGTCCACCTTATCCTTTATAGCAAACGGCAAGGGACGCGCTTTAAAATATTTTGGTTGTGCGTTATCTTTCAATTTAAAATTAACTGTAGTTTGATTAAAGCATCCTAACTCGTCCGCAAATAACTGATTGTACTTGATTAATAATTCTTGCAATTTTAAATTACAGCTACTACCCGACTCAGTGCTAATTTTGTTCATCCGAGCCGTTAATACAAATTTGAATTTAGCTAAGAATTCCCGTCCAAGAAGAGGAGGACCGCCATTTTGTATGACATATATAGTCATACTATGTTCCACCCCTCTGTAATTTAATTTTACCAAGAAATATCCTAAAGGTGATATCTTGTGGCCGTTGTAAAAACAAAATTTTAAATTACTTTTAGATAGTGGTGAATTAGCAAAATATTTTATATACAATTTTTCAGATATGACGCTTACGCTAGATCCCGTGTCTAATTCCATATCTAACTTTACTGAACCGTTAATTAAAACAGAAATTAAAATGGGATTATAGCCAACGCACCTTAAATTTAGCAAATTACACTCCTCGCAGTCATCATTGCACTCATTTTGCGTATCCGCCGCACTTATGTTATGCACTTTCCTCACTTTTGCGACACATACTTTTTTTAAATGACCTTTTTCATTGCATTTGTCACACCTATACGATCTATAGCGACACTCCTCCGCGAAATGATTTTTTAAACCACACACTGTGCACTTCCTCGGTGTATTTTCGAGCTTCCGTGAGATTTGCCGCACACGGGTGCGCTCTTGCGCAGTGGCGCGGTATAACTGCCCATCCTGTTTGACCTCTCCGGGGCGCCGGTCGCAACTCTTTCTATAGTTCCGCGCGCCTTCCGCGCACAACTTATTTGTTGCGCCACCTCCAGAGCCTTGGCTATTGTCAGATTACTGACCTCCTGTTCAAACAGGCGCTCGCGTTCTGCTCCCTTCCTAAGACCTAGCACAAATCGGTCCCTCAGTATCATTTCCAAAGCAGTACCAAACTCACAGTGTACCGCCAACCCACGTAGTCGTGCCGCCCATTCTGCTGCGGTTTCGCCTTCCTCTTGAAATGCACTGTAGAATGCCTCTTTATCTGCGAAACTGCATCTTCTTGGTGAAAAATGTGTGCTGAGTATCTCCACTAACTTCGCGTACCCTGCTGTTTCCACTGATAATGGATGAGCCAAATTAATTAATAATTTGTACGAATCTTCCGACAAATGAGTCAAAAGGACCGCCCTTTTTTGGTCTTCCGATTCTAATCTATTTAGAACCAAAAATTGCTCTAATCGGCTTTTAAATATGCACCAATCCTGACTGTTAAGTTCGAAATTGGGAATATTTCCTATAAAAGAAGCCATTTTTTTTCTTTTTGTAGGTAGGATCTTCGTCGCCAGTGAAGTATTCGTAAGTAAACAATGAAAGTCGGTACTCGTATTCAAAGCTAGTTTAATACTGCCGTTGCACATTAATTGATTTACAGATACCGACAGAGTGACATCTGTCAACCTGACGCTCGTAGGACCGTAACATGTGATGTATAAACATAACAGTTTCTCTCTCTAACTACGGTATAAGTGATACGGCGTGAACATATATTTAATAGGATTTAGGTTGGAATTTGTATAAAACGGAATTGAAACTTGAAAAAAATAATCCAAACGCAAAATTATGGCAAAAATAATAAATTATTATAATACAGGCAAACACTCACGATAACAGTAGTATGTAGAACATGGAATTGAGTCAGCGGCGTCTTATTACTGGTGAGGTGATGCGGCGATGGAATTTGCAGTGTTGCAGTTACGGGTCGATGCGAAGTGCGAGTTATTTACGTGTTTTCAAATATTTCGTTATAACCTTGGCAGCGTATAGCCTGGTGCTGGGCAGATAACCCTCACGCACTATGCGGCTTAGATGACAGGTAACGTAGAGTCCACGGTGTCGGCGGCGATCTCTAGAGCGTCAGTGAGACGGCGGAGACAGCAGGTGGCCAAACGCTTAGTTAGCCCTTGTTGTAGAGGTGATGGTCGTCGTCAGGAGTAGGCGACCAAGGGAATATCAATCCCCTTTTCTTCTGACACCAATGTTAGGTTGCGCCTCCGAGCACTTATAAGAAAAAGCACTTTTTCGGAACACAAGTTATTTATTTCACTTTCTACAATTACTAACTAATGGGACTTTAAACACTAAACTTGGATCACACATTTTCGCGGTTCCCTTGTGAAGGGTAATTGCGACCCGGAGTATGGATATAGCACTAGTCATTCGCTGTGTCCAGGCCGGCGGGCAGAAACCAGGTCCGTAGCTGGGCAGCGTTTAGGCTAGAGAATATCTAACTGAAGAATATTTGGGAAACAGCGAGTATTTATACATATATATTGCTGACTATCCAGCTTATATGCACTTCAGCATTATTGCATGGAAAATAGGGATGTAACAGTACGTCATCGTTATCGTGCCTGCTGTTGTAGCAGGTATCTGGGGAGCGCGCAGTTTCCGGCGCAGGCGGTCGGCGCGGGCGGCGGCGCCCGCCTCCGGGTGTGCGGACACACAGCCGCCCTCCTCCTCCACGGCGGTAACTGACAATCAGTGTGTGTGCAGTGAAAGTGACAAGTGCATTAAAAAAAAATCCACGTTATACGACTAACCTAGGATATAGTAGTCCGTGCAAACAAGACTTTAAACGGGTGTCGTGTTCAAACGTACCTAAGCAAAACAAACACACGTCACCGACCTTTCGTTCTGTTTATGTAATCGGTGACGATAGTGTTAACTTTAATTCTTTGTAGATTATTTTTGTACTTACTAACAAGTGTAGGTTAAGGAAAAAATGGCATCACCTTGTGTTATCTCATTACTATACTAACTTCGCTACTTTTCGGTGTACGATCCAAATCGTACATCAAGTATTTTTAGGGTTTTTTTAGGATTCAGCGTTTGTGATGCACTCGTTACTCTTTAATTATGTTATTAAATTCAGTACGTTACGATCTATCAAGGCGATCGCGCGTGCTCGCACACCCGGGTCATTTGATCATATCAAGGATCAATAAATATCAATTATTATTATCAAGTTAATAGTTTAATTATAAATATCAAGTAAAAGTGTGTGGAGTCAATCGAAGACGCTACAAAATGTGAGAATTACATTTTTTTGCACTAAAATGTGCATCTTTTAATTTTACATATTATGTTATAATTTATATTATAATCATCTATATATTTACTAGCAAAAAGCAGAGTTTTGTAAGGGCTCGCAAAGTTATACTACCTAGTAATATTGTTAGGAAAGTATTTTTATGAGAATTACATCTTTTAATGTATGGACTTTATTCATAATTATCTAACCTAAAAAAAACAGCGTATTTTTCCCTAAACATTATATTCCCATCAAAGGCGTCGTCAGACTTTGGTCTAGAAGGGCGCAGGAAAATAAAACCAAAATAAAAAACATGTTTCTATTCCTATCACGTTGTGGGACTAAGACGTATATTCGGCTAATCGTGGATGCACACGTATCTCGTATACAGCTAGTACCTCTGCTTACCTCTTCGGGAATACGGGCATGAATATCCCTTTTTTTAGCTTTTTACCCTCGGGCTAAGATTGAAAATAGACTTCAATACAATATTAATCAATTAATACACTTGTACTTTTTCACAATAATCATATTGTGAAAAAATCTGTAAACGGCTGACCTTGCAGTCCATCCCTGAAACTCCCCGCTAAATTAAGGTATTTTAAGCTCAAAAGAGTAAAAACTATAAGCATAGATTATTTTTCAATTGCTAAGTCACAAAAAACAGCAAAAAAATACGAATGAACCAACATAACAATCATACATGCAGTCTATTTTGATAAAAATGGCAGTATATTGATTTTTGAAAAACTTTATTTTGGAAACGATGATCAAATTGATCAAATTTCAGATGGTCAAATTTAAATGGCATTCAACTCAATTTGACTATTGCTTTAGCTAAATAATCGGTAGGTTCAAAAATATCCAAGCAATGTCAAAAATCATTTTTTTTTTCATTGATAGATCCCAAACAAAATGACCGATTTTTATCCAATTAACGGTACTTGACGCAGTTTTTAAAGGAAAAAAGCTGATGATATTGTGAAGTCAATCGGTATATTAGCCTGAAAGTTGTATATGTGTGCATGTAATATATAAATATCAGTTAAGTTCTAGTTAAACAAACTTATATCGTCGTGTAAATTAAGAACTACTTACTCGAAGTAACCTGAGGATAACGGTGTAGGTTACACTATTAATAACTTAGTTACTTAATATCAATTTTGTAAACCCTTAGTGTAATTGTTTGTTGTCCTAAATAAAGAGAAAAAAAACATTAAGTTTGCTAAAAAAATTTAATATTTGAAAAGCTGTAACTTTTATTAACGTGAAGCAGTTTGGCCGAATAAAACACTTCGATTCACTTTTACACGCACAATATAATTTTGGGCAGAGTAACGCCCTCAACAAACGATAGAATTACAATGAATCAAAAACATTATGTTCCCGCTTATTTATTAGGGTGGATCGAAAAAAAAAATTTTTTTTTCTTAGCATGGGGGTAGAATTTGTAGCTTATAAAAAAAATTTT
Organism: Apodemia mormo; assembly: GCA_036924255.1. NCBI lineage: Eukaryota > Metazoa > Arthropoda > Insecta > Lepidoptera > Riodinidae > Apodemia > Apodemia mormo. The sequence goes on from JAUPFN010000059.1 coordinate 67,400, forward strand.
TTTCAAAAAAAAAAAATTTTTTTTCGCAACATTTAGAGATAGCCCACTCGTTTTTTAATAAATTAATGGATCAAATGGACTTATTCTAGCGAAAAAAATTTTTTCCGTCAAAAATCGTGGAAAACATGAAAAAATAAATGCATATGATTTTTTTTTCACTTACCTTTTACTTTAATACAGATAAAAGGGCTGCTTAATTCTTTATTTTTCGCTTAAGTTACAAAAATAATAGGAAAAATTTTTTTTTGACTTCTGGTTTCCATTTGGCTTTCAAAAAGACATTCCACAGATTCTAAAACATCGTTTAAATATTTTAAAATTTTTTCGCTAGAATAAGTCCATTTGATCCATTATTTTATTAAAAAACGAGTGGGCTATCTCCAAATGTTGCGAAAAAAAATTTTTTTTTTTTGAATTTTTTTTTTATAAGCTACAAATTCTACCCCCATGCTAAGAAAAAAAAATTTTTTTTTCGATCCACCCTATTATTTATACCATTCGTTATCTATTTTATTATGACGTCATAATACAGGTGTGCCGCACATCTGACCGGCTAGTACTTGTCAAGCGCGGTTGATAACACTCGGCCATCCTGCGTGGTCAGTGTCCCACGGATCTGGCTTCATTTTTCAGCAGCAGCCTCGAAGTTCTGAGGATGGAAACAATATACGACAGTTAAATGTTCTCTATTTAGTTATTAAACATCAAGTGTTTCAGTTCGAAGATCTTTATTTCTATTAAACAAAATTTGGAATAAATACACGGTAGCATTAGTTATATTCTTATTAATTTTAGTTATCCTAAGCCTCTAATCTGATAAGTTATCAGATTTATATAAATGAATCCCTGAAATGGCTAAACGTGTATAACCTTGGAATAAATACATCAAATTATATAATTCGTTGTTTTCAAGAGGTTTGTGTAAATGGAAATGTTTAAAAATCATATTAATCTTTAACCTCATAATATGAAGAGTAAATGAATGAGTTAGACAAAAGAGAGGGAGGATTTGTTATATTTTTAATTAGAATGTTGATTTTGAGAACTAAGACAGAACTCACAATTCACGTTTTAAATTGTGTTAAGTACATGTCATCTCGAATATTTACTAATTTTTCTATTTTAATATTTTTTGAACTTTTACATTTTGTTAATTTTAATCATTGGGACTAATAGAATTTATTATAATGTATTAAATTACTGTTTGAGTTTATATTACGTATACATTATATATATGGTATTTATTATAAACTCTATGCATATATATTTATATTTTTATATTACATTTTATACGTTATAATTATCAGCTTGTACCCCAATTTTATTGCTATTGTTTGGGAGTGACTGGTGGAGAATCCCAATGAGCATTAGATCATCCTTTGAACTGGAAATGTGCAAAAATTTAAATAATTAAATGAATAAATATTCGGACAAAACCATGACGGTAAACATTTGTATTTTTTCCATATATCCCACCCCGTCCGGCACACCACTCGTGCAAAGCCGGGGCAATCAGCTAGTAACTAAATATCTGTGGACAAATTACACTTAATTTATTAAGTTTTATGATATAATACCCAATTTAAATTACAATACCATATAACGAAATCACATATTAGAACGAAGGGTCTTTTTACTTTAGCCGTAAAGGAAATAATACCCATTACATGTGTGTATATTATTATTATGTATGTCACATGTAGTGTGTGTAATGTTTATCTATAATAATGCAAGTCTAACACTTTTTATTAAAAAATATTATGTAAGCAATATGTAAGCCTTAACTGTGCCAAATTTCATATTCTACCGTTCACACAATTTACTTAAAAAGGGGTACAAAGTTTTCCCTTTACGTATTTATATAAATATAATAATTCCACAAGAGCACACACCTTACAGTATTGGCAAACCCCTGAAAAGCCATTATCGAACCAGTGCCGAAAAATTATCGTACTTTTAAAAAATTATGTCTGCCGACACAGACATCTTAACACATTACCTATATTCACGTTTCACAGACTTAGAGGAACTACTACGTATTATATTTTTATTGCTGTATGATTTAGTCCAGGGTTATCAAATTTTAAGTTTTATTGTTGCACAGTTTATATATAAAATGCCTTAGTGTAAATGTTACTGTTGGATGTACATTTTTGTTTTTATTTTTAGTAGCCAGGCATGTGCCTCTTTTACGTATATAATGTTGCTTGATGTTTAGTAATTAAACTTTTGTATATTTCTTTAGTTGGTATTAGGTAGTTCTTACGAAATAGTGTTCTTACAAGTTTATTTTGTACTGGTTGTAGCTTATTAAATTGTGATTATGCGGCTGATCCTCATATCTCTATTAAATACCTCAAATTTAATGTAGATAGAATGTAATATGATACAAATGTTTTTCTAGTGTTGTATAAAATATAATTTGATACTTTAATAATACTTATATAAAGTGAAACAAATTCTATTTCATTTGGTCAACTTGAGTCCCATTTGAACCTATTAGGAATGACTTTCTCCTTTAAGTATTAGATTATATGGAAACCATTTATTTAGTTCGTTTCAATTCTTTTGAGCTTACGATATAATTTTGTGAACAGAGTGTGCAAAGTATAATAGGTATGTGTAATTAATGTATGTAAGAAATAGGAATGGTCCCAGTAATAAGTCGCGTAGAATACCACAAGTAACTTGTTTTGCACCTATACAACTTGTTGACGGTTATCAAGAAAAGATGAAAACATCTCGAGTGATTTGCCTGTAATTCCTATATTACATATATTGTAACAGTTTTGAGCGGCTTACCATATAAAATGTTTTTTTTAGATCTATGAATGTACCTAAACAATCGTATCTTGATCGATGTTAGTCATATCAATCGCTGCTAATGAAGTATTAGACTTGAGTCTAAAACCGTAATGCTATGCAATAAAAGATTTAGCGGTCTAATACTCGTTAAGTTTGTTGTATATCACTTTATCAATTTTGTTTACATAATTAATTTGGTCATGCGCCATTTTGGTCTATTTTTCTATTCACTAAATTAATTACAGTAGTACATAATATTTCTAGTAACCTTAACATTTTACTCACTCTTTTTAAATTACATTTTTAATGTATATTCATTTGGACTGGCCTTTTTAAGCCATCCCAATAATTATTAGGTCTGTCTATGGTTTAAATTATTTAAGAGTTTATTTCCCAAAAGAATTAAATTAGAATTCACTTAAAGAGAAAACAATTTAATAGTACATAATGTACAAACGAGGGTACCTGCAAATTTTTTAAAAGTAAAACAAATTAGCACATACGTTATCTAAAATAGTGCGAGTTGTGGCAGTCTCACTTATTCTTTAATATTTAAAAACATTGTTATTAGAATTTGAGATCTAATTTTAAGTATTTATTCTTGAAAATTAAATTTAGTAACCTCTGAACATAGATTTACTTTACAGCTTTGTTTTAGACTAATTCACACAACTGTTTGCTTTTAAGTATCTACGTTATCTTGATCGAATAACCATTTACTTTATGTATGTGTATACTTGATCACACTGCAGTCTAATTTATATGTATGTAGGTTCAATTAAGCACTTACACGTCTAAATTATATGCAGGTTAACTTAATCACGCAGCCGCCTCTTTTATATGTATGTAGAGTTGGTCACACGGCAATTCAAATTTTATGTATGTATATAGACTTGCTCACAAAGCCGTCTATTTTGACGTGACAACGTCTTATAATTCGATAGAGGCTGCACGCACGAAAAAACATGACTCATGCGGCGTTACCTTGCTCTGAGGCGTTCCGTAAATGCTACCATTCCATTAGTATTTTCTTAAGACGTTGTCACGTTCAACTATCGTCTGTAAACCAACTTTACAGACAACCGATTATTTTTTTATATCACGTTTACAGACTTGATCACACAGCCATCTGCTTTACATTATGTATGTAGATTTAATCACACAGTCATCTACTTTATATTATGTATATAGACTTGATCACACAGCCGCCTATTTTATATCACATATGTAGACTTGATCACACAGCCGTCTATTTTATATCACATATGTAGACTTGATCACACAGCCATCTACTTTATATCACATATGTAGACTTGATCACACAACCGTCTATTTTATATCACATATGTAGACTTGATCACACAGCAGTCTGTTTTATATTATCATATATCATGTATATAGACTTGGTCACACAGCCGTCTATTTTATATCATTTTATATCACGTATGTAGACTTGATCACACAGTCATCTACTTTATATTATGTATATAGACTTGATCACACAGCAGTCTTTTTTTATATAATTTTATGTCATTTATGTAGACTTGTTCACACAGCCATCTACTTTATATCATTTTATGTCATGTATGTAGACTTGTTCACACAGCAGTCTACTTCATATTACGTATATGCTTGATTTATAGATTTGATTATATATTGCAAGTTAAATAAAAGCTTGTAACATCTTAGTTATGTGTAGGATACGACTAACATTTTTTGACGTCGCGATGTACCGAGACCAAACCAGCTGGCAGCATACTTTCCAATTTATTCACATAGTTAATCATCATAGTTCCATTTTGACAGAACCACTAAATTGTAGTTACATAATAAATATTCATTCCGGATCATTCCATCCATATCAACATGTCGTTGCTTATTTGACACTATTATCGTTGCTTACTCACTATGCGTTTCAAATAGTTTTCAAAGAAATTTTTTATGACTTCTCGAAACCCACTCCGGTTTATGTTTTTCAAAACTGTAAAGAGTTAGATCGGGCGTATTCTATCCCACATCTGAAATATTAACGTGAAGCAGTTTGGCCGAATAAAACACTTGATTCACTTTTACACGCACAATATAATTTTGGGCAGAGTAACGCCCTCAACAAACGATAGAATTACAATGAATCGAAAACATGATATCCCCGCTTATTTATACCATTCGTTATCTATTTTATTATGACGTCATAACACAGGTGTGCCGCACATCTGGCTGGCTAGTACTTGTCAAGCACGGTTGATAACACTTTTGAAAAAAGGATTCGATTCAAGTCGAAGATCGACACTAAAATATTGTAGAATACTAAAAAATAACAGCGTTTTACCTAACAATAAAACGCTTATTAAGCGATAACCTTATTTGAAGCCTATTATATATGAGAGAGCATACCTGTTGTTCCGTAACGAGTCGGTTTTTGCATCTGTACTCACTTTACATCATCTGTCATCAAACGTCACTGTCCGCAATGGCGTGGGTGTAGGGCGCGCGCGCCAAATTGGTTCCCGCCAATGCGCGCGAGCTCACACCAGTCTGCTTCATTAGATATCATATTGCATTATTCTGTATACCTGTCCTCAGGCAGAACTGAAAGTTAGGCTTCAAATAAGGTTATCGCTTAATAAGCGTTTTATTGTTAGGTAAAACGCTGTTATTAAGCTTGGAACCGTTATTTGAAGCCTATTATATATGAGACCTGTTTGTTATAGCCTGGTGGACAGTTCCACGTTTGTTTGACATAATTTATTAAAGGCGCTTCTCACTAGATGATAATCAAAAAAAAAAAGTATGAAAACAATATAACTGAAAGATGCTTAATCCTTTATTTATCTATCTATTTATGAGAATGATCAAAATATAAATATCAGATTATTTATATTATTACATTATTAATAGCAAAACATTATTAAATTAAAGTAAAACAAATTATTTGACGTGCTCATACTATAACACATAATACATAAATCACTAATGAAAAAATAATATTTATACTAACACGAATCCCTAAGGGAATTTAATATGAAAATGAAAAGAAAGCAGGAAAAACTATTTTTGTCATAAAGGAAAACAACCGCGTAGTGAAAACTAGAATTTAACACTAAGCAGCGTTAAATAAGCGAGTTAGAGAATTTTCTTGACACGCTATTGGCTTAATCTCGCGGCGATAATACTTATGAAATGTGTTTTCTGCGCGCCAGTTACCACGAGCTAGAATTTCATCCAATGGGCAATTCTGGACCCAGCTTTTTGACGCCACTGCAGGTCGGACGTTGCCAGAACTTGCGTTAATCCCGGCTCGCAGTAACTCCTTTCTTATCTAGCCAGCAATATTTGATCGAGAAGCTTTCTTAGGTGTACCACCGATAGTTAGAAAGAGGCTATCTTCCTTACAACTGGCTCGTCTCTGACTGGATAAAGAGATAACTTTTTCTATCCAAAAAACCGGATCCAGTTCCTTACAATCCTCGTTAGGAAAAACACGCCATCCTGATTGCCGATGGTCTGAAGAATCTGTTTTTGATCCATATTTTGGCCAAAAGACAACAGAATTATCAATGAAACAACAATTTTCATCACCGATGGCTAATAGGGTCAAGTCATGAACTTTGCGGCCAGAACATAACAGTAGTAGTATGGCTGCACGCGCCGAGCTCTCGTAAAGACTATTCATATCTGGGAATCTAGATTTCATTGAACTTACTAGTACATCTGTGTCCCAAATTGGCACTTTTTGAGGAGTAGGTTTTAATAATTTCAATGATCTCAAAGTCTGCCTTACTAGCAGATGGGAGCTTAATCGGTTTTCAAGATTCGGGTCACACAGTGTAGAAATTGCAGATTTATACAATAAAATAGTATTGTAGGCAAGACCTTGGCATTGGTGTAAATCTATCAAAAATCTAGCAAGATCTGCTCCTTTTGGTCTATTTACACTAACCGAATGTTTAACTGCCCAATCACACCATTTTTGCCAAGCAATACGGTAGGTCCTTAAAGACGAATGACGCCAACTTTGACGTAAAACTTCAATTTGACTCCGAGACCAATCCGTTAGGCTTTCAGTCCACCCCCACATTTCCATACTTCCAAGATAATTTCTGACACCCTCGACGGAGGATAACCTGTCGTTGCATCTATCAGATATTGATCGAGATGGTGTATTGCAAACGGGGCTTCTAGAGCCCGATTTTTGAGATCTGGACGCCAAAAGACTTTGTTCAACCGAGGGACAACTATGAGGAATACTCCTGTTGCCGAGTTGAGATGCTGCAATACGCGAGGCATCAAAAATGGTGGAGGAAACACCCATGCTAATCGGTAATTCCATTTCTGACTGAAGGCATCGTGTAGATAGGCGTTTTGGTCCGTCATGTCTAGAGTGGCATAATTCGGTACAACATGAGCTACTGCAGATGCAAACAAGTCTATTTCTGGACGACCGAATTTGGCAAATATCACGCTCATTATTGTGGGAGTCAGGTGCCATTCCGGCGGCCCTGTCAGTCTTGAAAGGTGGTCGGCTTCTCCGTTGTATGGACCTGGTAAGTAATGAATTATGACATGGATTTTGTAAAGATCCAAAAACCCCATCGCCCGCCGGAGGGATAATATTCTTTTTTGAGATTATTCCACCGGTGCAGTCAGTCAAAAAAAGTGGTAGTGCTATGCTTAGCTGAATGGGTCGGCACGACCGGGGCGATACCACTACCTCACTTAAAACCAACGTAAAGTAACAGCTTTGCTGTTGCGTTTCGTTTGGTCTGTGAGGTTCCCGGAGGCCCTTTCCCCCCTCCCCCTAACACTATGGAAGCGCAATTTAAAGGTAGTAGTTTACCCCAGGGGGGTACCACTAGCGTAAGCGGTGGAGAATCCCCCTCTGGACATCCATGTTCAGGGGTTTGTAATCAGCCTAATCATGGATGCCCAGGCTGCCCTGCGTACTCTGGGGGGGGGGGGGGGGGCACAATTGCGCTCTCAAACTTCGCTGCTCGGGGCAAATCGAACAGACATCGAAAGGCACCCTCTACCACACTCCACGTGGATTATACTAATATTAGGGGTCTTCACTCAAACCTAAATGCCGTCCACTACCACCTTGAGACTCTGTTCTTTTTAACTGAGACGCAGATATCTTCTCCGGCTGATACCTCATATCTCTCCTACCCGGGGTACAAATTCGAGCATTCATTTGTACCCCGGGCGGGAGTTTGTGCTTATGTCAGAGAGGATATCTGCTCTCGACGTCTCAGCAGCATTGAAGGCTATAGGGACCTATCCATCCTCTGGCTGCGTGTAGACTGCGACGACCATCCCCGCATCTACGCGTGCCTCTACAGGTCCCATAGCGGAAATGCTGAAGTTGACAGGCTCGTTGAGCAAACGGCTGTAGATTCCGTGTTGCAACAGACCCCCACCGCTGAGATCGTGATCTTAGGCGATTTTAATGCCCACCACGCCGAATGGCTGTGTTCACGCACTACCGATCATGCGGGGAGGTCTGTCCACGATTTTGCCTTGGCATATGGTCTAACACAATTGGTAACCACGCCTACGCGAATTCCCGATGTGGACGATCATACGCCTTCACTGCTGGACCTTCTGCTGACCTCCCATCCGGACAATTATCAGGTATCTGTGGACGTCCCTCTTGGTACGTCAGACCACTGCCTGATCCGGAGTAAAGTGCCGGTTACGCGCCTATCACGGCCTCCTTTTGCAGGCTGTCGTCGCGTTTGGCACTATAGGTCAGCAGATTGGGACGGGATGCGGTCTCTTTTTGCGTCCTACCCATGGGGGCGGATGTGCTTCTCGCTGGATGATCCGAGTGTCATCGCTGACTCTATTGCTGATGTGGTGCTGCAGGGCATGGAACTTTTCATTCCATTTTCTGCGGTACCGGTTGGTGGTAAGTCTCAGCCTTGGTTTGGTCGCTCCTGCAAAACGGCTTCACGCCGAAAGCAGGAATGCTACCGGGCTTGGGCTGCAGCGTCGACATCTCGTGATGAAAAAACCAGCGCGTTACGTAAGGAGTACAATTCCGCTTTGAGGTTCTTCAAAAGAGCTATCGCCAAGGCAAAATCTGAACACATTGGCAGAATTGGTGAGAAATTAGTTCGCCTTCCTTCGGGAACTCGTGCGTTCTGGTCTCTCGCCAAGGCTGTTTTGGGGAATTTTCCACAGCCCTCTCTTCCACCCTTACACGGAGATGATGACTCTCTGGCCCATACCGCAAGGGAGAAGGCCGATCTTTTGGGCTCGTTCTTTGCGGCCAACTCGACTCTGGACGATCAAGGAAAAGTACCGCCTACCATCCCGCAGTGCTATAGTTCTATGACGGAATTAAAATTCTTGCAGTCTTCCGTACGTAAAGCACTTTTTTCCTTGGACGTCCATAAGTCGAGTGGACCGGATGGCATCCCTCCGATTGTACTTAAATCATGTGCTCCAGAGCTGGCGCCGGTACTAACACGCCTATTCCGGCTCTCCTACTCACTCGGCGTAGTACCAATTTCATGGAAGACAGCTTTAGTGCATCCCATCCCTAAAAAAGGAGATCGCTCTAATCCGTCTAACTATCGGCCGATAGCCATAACCTCCTTGTTCTCCAAAATTATGGAGACAATCATCAACTCGCAGCTCCTCAAGTATTTAGAAGAGCACCAGCTGATCAGCGACCGCCAGTACGGTTTCCGTCGCGGCCGCTCAGCTGGTGATCTTCTTGTATACTTAACACATCGGTGGGCGGAAGCAGTTGAGTCCAAGGGGGAGGCATTGGCAGTTAGTTTGGACATAGCGAAGGCCTTTGATAGGGTATGGCTTAAAGCGCTTCTGGTGAAGCTGCCTTCCTTTGGGCTTCCCGAGAAATTATGCAAGTGGATCACCAGTTTTTTGGCTGATCGGAGCATCAAGGTCGTAGTTGACGGTGCGTGCTCTGACCTTAAATCTATCAATGCTGGTGTTCCACAAGGCTGCGTGCTATCACCGACACTGTTCCTTCTGCATATCAATGACATGATGCGAATTCGCAACATACATTGCTATGCAGATGACAATGTATGTTGTGACAGTACTGGTGATGCTTCATACCTCGGCCGAAGCGGTATTTCTCGGGAACACGTCGAAGAGAGCCGAAACAAGCTTGTGTCCGAAGTTGAGAATCGACTAACCGATGTCTCGGAATGGGGTCGTCAAAACCTGGTCACTTTTAACCCCAAAAAGACACAGCTTTGCGTGTTTTCCGCTAAAAAGACACCCTTTGTCGTATCACCTCGATTTGGGGATACTCTCCTGACAGCCTCAGCTAGTATCGGGATTCTGGGAGTCGACATATCGAATTACGTTCAGTTTCGCGGTCATTTGGAAGGTAACTAGCCTCCAAAAAGCTCGGTGTGCTCAGCAGAGCGAGGCAGTACTTCTTGCCGGCCCATCGCCTTCAACTTTATAAGGCTCAAATTCGGCCTCACATGGAGTACTGTTCTCATCTCTGGGCCGGAGCTCCTCAGTACCAGCTCCTTCCTCTTGATCGCATTCAGCGTAGAGCGGTTCGAATCGTTGACGACCTGGCTATTTCGAAACGGCTCGACTCTTTGGCATTGCGCAGAGATGTTGGCTCACTCTGTGTCTTCTATCGTATCTTTCATGGAGAGTGTTCCGACGAGTTATTTGGATTAATTCCTGCCGCCGAATTCCATCATCGGACATCGCGTCAAAATTTGAAATTCCATCCTCACCATCTCGATGTCTGGAAATCCACAACTGTGCGTTTCTCTCGACACTTTTTGCCTCGCACTACTTTGTTGTGGAACCAATTACGGGCAGGGGTGTTTCCAAACGGTTACGACTTGGGGGCCTTCAAGAAAAGAGCTTACTCATTCTTAAAAGGCCGGCAACGCAACTGCAAGACCTCTGGTATTGTGGATGTCCATGGGCGGTGGTGATCACTTACCATCAGGTGCACCTCCTGCTCGTTTGCCCCCTCTTCTATTAAAAAAAAAAAAAAAAAAATGTTATGATGTGACGAGTTAGGTCCATTAGGGTAAAAGACTTCATTCCACCTTCGTTCTTTATATAAGAGACAACTGTTTTGTTGTCGCTTTGGATCAATACAGTAGAACCTGCCAGGTGCTGAGCTTGGTCTTTGAGGACGTACCAAATTGCTAACATTTCCCGTAGATTGGAATGTAGTTCCATTTCTTCTAAAGTCCACCGTCCTGATAGCCTCAAGCTGTCCAGTCGAGCCCCCCACGCGATCCCTGAAGCATCGGTCACTAAATAATGTGAAACTTGAGGAGCGAATATCGGTGTGCTCCTTGTCGCATTGATTTGCCACCATTTTAACTCCTTTAAGGCCTGAGCTGGAATTCGACACCGAAAGCGTGGATTCAGTTGCAACAGAGCGTGGCATTGGTGTATAAGGTTGCGGTGATTTAGCCGTCCTCTCGGGACCGGGAAGCTGGCGAAATTCAACATTCCAACTAAGCTTTGTATTTGACGCAAGTTGGCTATTCTTGCCTCGAGTAAAGCGGACACTTTTCGGAGAATGTCGCGACATTTTTGATGTGGTAAGTACTTTTGGTTTAAATGAGGGTTCCACATTACACCCAGATATTGAATAACTTTTTGTGGGGTTAAGGAAGATTTGGGGTAGTTTATTGTCCACCCCAGATACTCTAGTAGCCTTACTGCTTCCTGAGCTTGCCTTACGAGTTCCCGAGGATCCTGACTTACCAGTAAATAATCGTCTAAGTACACCACTACCCGGATCCCGCGATCTCGCATTAGTTGAGCTACCCAGTTTGTAAGCATCGCGAAGGTCTTCGGAGCACACGCTAGCCCAAAAGGTAGGCAAGTCATTTGATAAAGTTTCTTGTTGTAAATGAGCCGGAGAAACCGTCTGTGCTTCTCTGCTACGCTCAGATGAAAGTATGCGTTTGATAGATCTATTTTGACTAGCCAGTCTCGAGGTTGAAGAAAATTTGAGATTTTCTGCACATTTATTAGTCGAAATTTGTTTACGGCTACAAAGAAATTCAGATTCTTTAAATTGAAGATTGGGCGAACGGTGCCTTCTCTTTTTGGGATGAGAAACATCTGGGATATAAAGCTTGGCCTAAGGCAGCGGGCTCCAAAACATTTTCGTGCAACATTTGATTTATGACATGATCCATTGTAGGTGATTCTGGAGTTTGAAAACGATGATTTGATAAATTTGGTATTACTAAGGGAGCCTTCGCTTTTAAAGGGATGCAAAAGTCTTGAATAATCCGTATTAATGCTTGCGGAGCTTTTAGTTCCTCCCACCGATCTATAAAATTCACCAATCTGCCCGCCCGAAAACCACTTATGTCAATACTTTCTCTTTTGAGGCCGTGGTTTAGATTGGGTAGTTTGTCTGCTTTGATTCCGATTGCCATTGGCTATATAGTCATTGTGATGATAAGTACGTTTTCGATTCGAGGGTTCAACTTGTCTGCCAGTCTTCTAGAATTATCTAGACGATAATAATCACGACTTTGCATTTGATTATCATAGGGTAGCTCAGTGCCAGCCCTATTAAATAAATTATTTTGACGATTGCCAGAGTCAAAGGAATGCCTTATTCTGGTGTTAAACTGATCAGCCTGGGCATAACTAGGTAAGACCTGAGTTTGCCGTAAATGCTGTGCTTGTGCAGCAGCTTTATTTTTTGTAGGCGCGCGCGGCGGAGAACACACTTTTACAACACCACCAGCTTTTTCGAACATCGCCGAAAGCTGGTCCTTTTCAAACAGAAACTCTGTTGATGGTGGAATTTTTCGCAAACTCTCCTTCAGATACGCATCTTTTACCGAACGCAAAAGGACATCTCGCCTGTGTTGAATCAGTTCAGCCCTATGACCACAAGCCAATTGAAGCACATCACTATTGATTTTTTGGAATTATCCCTTGACAAAAACATCATTTATTTTATCCTGCAGGGATTTTGCCGATATTTCTCCTACGGAGTTAGCCCACAGAAATATAGAATTAAAACCACTCTGCATCGCTTCATTTTGTTCAATGATGGCTCGGGTTAAGGCAGCGAAGCCACGCTCTATTGAATGAAACATAATGTTTCTATCAAAGCGCTTTAATTCCTCATTGGTTTCCAGATGAGTAAATCCTGGGCTAGAGCAATACTGTTTTTGAGTTTCTGCGTAACGGACATTATTCCAATTATCAGAACTAAAATGCTGCAAGGAATTAAGAATTCCAATAAGATGCGTGGAGGTCTTAGGAACGGAAGGCTCCTTTAAAACCGTATTTAACGGTAAGTCGAAAAAACTATCAGATTCGGCGGGTTCCTTGTCGTAATAAAGATCTCCACTAACGTCAGCACTTATAGAAGGTTGCTGATCGTCATCATTAGATACATATGAGCTAGAGTGATAAGTAGGTTGAAAAGCAACCGTACCAGATAAAAATTGTTGAATTTGACTTACTTGATTTGTTAACATCTCTATTGCTACTTTATCTTTACGCCGTCGCTTGGAACGCTTACTAGGTTTCTTCGCTTTACGTTTTCGATCCTGCGATGGGCCTGGTTCGTTTGCCGAGGTTGACTTAGGCTGTAACACTCGTTCTGGCTCTGTCGTGGTAGCACTCGACGACGAGGAATCGGAAGAAGAATTTGAATCACTACAATCACCCTGATCTATAGAATTCATACTGAAATACAGCATAGGTATGTATTACAATACAACTTAAAAGTAATTCTTTAAATGTGCACTAAAAATAAGCCATGAATACTGATCTATTACTTTTTCGAAAGTTAAATTAATATGCAAGTAATATGTAGGTAGAAGTAAAAATAATTGTTGCAAAAAGATGTAAAGTTTTTTAAAATACGTTAAATTTTTGAACGATAACATCGTTAAACATTGAAGAAATTGATTTATGAATATGTTTGAGCACTCACCTCAATTAGATTATTTATAACCACAAATTATTTCTAACCATGCAATTGTAATAGGAGTAGAGATTATAAGACTAGCACTATGCACTATGATAACTATGTTACTAGATATTAACAGTTTTCTTATATTAATTTAACAACCGATCGTCACGAAAAACAAGACGCTAATGAAGCAGACTGGTGTGAGCTCGCGCGCATTGGCGGGAACCAATTTGGCGCGCGCGCCCTACACCCACGCCATTGCGGACAGTGACGTTTGATGACAGATGATGTAAAGTGAGTACAGATGCAAAAACCGACTCGTTACGGAACAACAGGTATGCTTTCTCATATATAATAGGCTTCAAATAACGGTTCCAAGCTTAATGATTGGTTTAAATATTTCGAAGTTATGTCGAAAAAAGACTTTTCAAAATTTTCGTCAACGATTACTTCCAAACAGATAAAACGATTTGATTCAATTTTCCATTAGAAGTAATTTTTTTAAGAATATAGCTGATTAGTTTTTGTACTCAATCGGTTCATTAATCTGGAAGTTATAAGATGCTGAAGTTCTGAAGTTCTGAAGTAAAATCTGTTGCACCAAAACTTTTTTTGGATTTTTTCAAAATTTTATCAAAATCCCTTCGGCCAATTTGATTCAAATTTTCAAGAAGCCTAAGTAGAGTAAAATCCAATCGAATATCATCAACCGTGATTCGATCGGTCCAGCCGTTCAAAAGTTATGAGATGTTTACCTACAGACATACACACATACACACGAATACACACACAGAGAGACATACAACAGACACACTGACGTCATCGCGAAAATAGTCGAAAAAGGTTCCTAGGATCTCAAAACGTGGACATCTGGTGAAAATTCGATTTTTGAAAATCGGAGCAAAATCAGTAACTCCCTTATCTACATACGTAGTGGGTAGGTAAAAAGCACAAGTGTATTAATAGATTAATATTGTATTTAAATGGAGTGAATGAAAATGAATTAAATCTACCACGCCAAAGTAGCAGCATTTTAATTCGTTTAATTTTAGCTTTTTAGCTCGTTATTTTTATAATAAATGGCGTTAGTAGTAATAATAATAATAATATATTTTTTATTTCAAATTTTACAATGTACAATATATAAAATACTCTGACTCCTAAAATAGTAAAAACTGTGTTATAGGAGCTAGTTCTTCTCAAAATTTTAGCCATACTAATTATATGATTGCATGTATCTTTTGCCTATCTGAGTAGTGAGTGTATAATTAGTTACCTACAGAACATTTGTATTCACATAAAGAATATATAATTAACTAGCGACCTGCCCGCGGTTTCACCCGCGCAGCTTTTGTTCCCGTGGGAATATCGGAAAGGTTTATACACTTAAACCTTCCTCAAGAATCAATCTATCTATTAAAAAAAACCGCATCAAAATCCGTTGCGTAGTTTTAAAGATTTAAGCATACATAAGGACATAAGGACATAGGGACAGACAGAGAAAGCGACTTTGTTTTATATTATGTAATGATGATGAACAAGTACCTTGTATGAAACATAAATATACTTACACATATATTCATATATACACATACATACACATTTATATAACATGCATATTACATAACGTTGATTAGTCCCTTATAATTACTTCTATTTGGTTATAGTCAAATCCCTTTAGCCAATTTAGAACATATTTTTTGACCTGAAACACGTTGCATTTTTTAATTGAAAATTGTTTCTGTATACAATTGTAAAGGTCCACACCTTTGGCTAATAAATTGTAATGCCTATTAGCAATAGCACTGCGTACAAAAGGTAGCGGGCATCTTCGTCGTCTTTTGATACTTTCTGGTTGTGTAGGGATTTCGGTCTGATGATACTTCACGTTCGAAGTCTTCACACGCGTCCCTGGTGGGGATGCGGGGAATCGGTTTCATTCGCACTGCATTAATATGCAGCGGTCTTTGGGTAACTTCTTGCGAAGTTTAGGTATCCATAAGATGTTTTAGGCGTATGGTGGAAGAAGAAGAAGGGATGTTGTGTTGTGTTGGGGGTACTTCCCGATGCTTCACGCCGCTCCACGCGGGTCAGCCGCTCTGGGTGGAACCCGTTGGGGAAGCCCGGCAGGCGACCGGCAGCGAAAGCGGTGGCTTTTATCAGGTGATACCTCCAGCAGTTTGGTGGGGAAAGTCCCTAGGGTACGGTCTCCTATCTATTGTGGTGGCTTTCCAGGGGGCGAGAACACGGGTGTGCTCGAAGTCTGACTTGGATGTTTTGTATGTTCTACAATGTTCTGTGATGTGGTTTCTGCGAGCTTGGTGATAAATTCCTCGATGCTTTCTACGTCAAGGTCTCGTTTGATGACGTCATTCCTCATGTAGCGGGGAGCATTGACTATTATCCTTAGCGCCTTGTTCTGCTGGATTTCTAATTGTCTCTTGGATTTTTGGGACAGAAGCTGATACCAGGCTGGTGCGGCGTAGGTAAGATGGGGGCGTATATATGTTTTGTATATGGTCAGCTTCTGTCTGAGTGGCAGATTCGAAGAAAGTACGGGATATAGGATTGAAGTGGCTGCTCTGGTTCTGATGACGTTCTGGTTCTCTGGTTCTGGTTTTTGGTGTGTGTGCTCATCCAGAATCGGTCGTCAATGGTAATGCCTAAGTATTTGCAGGCTTTCTGCCAGGAGATGTCTTTGCCGTAGAGCTGAAGTTTGGGAGTGGAGTGAGTGGTCTTCCCTGCTTTGAAGGCTTGGGTCTTGGCTACATTGACCGTGAGCCTCCATTTCTTGAGCCAGTCTTCAAGGTTTCTAAGAGCCGATTGCACTTTACTTGCCGCGTGAATGGTGTTGAGTGACGTACCGATGTACGCGGCATCGTCTACATAGAGTGCCAGGGTGGTGGAAAGTTTGCCCTCCACCACCACGTGGAATTTACGGTGTTGGAGAAAGGATGCGATGACGCGTACAATCCGTCGAGGTATATGGAGATGTGCAAGCTTGTATAATAGCCCTGCGTGCCATACCCTATTAAAAGCCTTCTCCATTTTATTTTATTTATTTATTTTATTTTATTTTATTTTAATATCAATGGAAAACTAACAGCTATACAGATCGATGAACAAGAATATATAAAGAAAAAAAGGCCAATTATAAGTTTTCACTAATAAAACTTTTCACTAATATAACTTAACTACATAAAAACAGACAGCGACATTACGATGATGTAAGCAATCATATGAAGAAATTTGCATTAAACATTTTTTTCAGCCTATGAGTCGTAATATTGAACAAATCAAGGTCAACCTTTTGACACTCCACGTTATGTGTATGGCACCCCCTTATCAAAAAGGAATTTTGCCTATATCTAGTTTTAGCTTTGGGTAGTTGAAGTAGATTTCCCTTTCTTAGAAAAATTGAAGGAGCTCGTAGGCTGATTTGGTTGAGCAACTCAGGTACATCAATTATGCTATTCACGATTTTATATAGAAACACTAAATCTGCTACTTTTCTACGCTCACACAATGGTAAAATATGAAACTTTTTGCATCTGTCTTTATATGTAGGTAAAAAACAATTTGTACGGAATTGAATGTACCTTAAAAATTTCTTTTGTATACTTTCCAATCTATCAATATGCACGTTATAATCTGGGTTCCAGACTTGAGAAGCATATTCGAGATGGCTGCGAACAAAAGCACAATAAAGTATTTTAATAGTTTTAATGCTCTTGAAATCCGAGGAAATTCTGAGAATAAACCCAAGGGCTTTAGATGCTTTATTGACTATCTCTTCAATATGCGAATCAAAGTGGAGCTTTGAGTCAAATTTAACCCCCAAATCCTTGATAACCGACACTCTGGCTATAGTTGTTTGTGATAGCTTGTAATCATATATTATTGGATTCGTCTTGCGTGTAAATGAACAAACATAGCATTTTGATACATTTAAGTCAAGCTGATTTAAGGCACAGTAACTCTGAAACCTATCAAGATCGTCTTGAAGAAGCTTAGAATCTTGAAAAGAAGAAATTTGCTTCATAATTTTCATATCATCAGCATATAACACTACTTTAGAGTTATGAAAACAAGATATCACGTCATTAATGAAAATATTGAATAACAGGGGTCCTAATAACGATCCCTGGGGAACTCCTGATGGTATATATACTGCCCCTGAGGTATAGCCATTGAGAACAACTATTTGGGATCTATTTTCAACATACGACACAAACCATCTATATAAGTTTCCCCTAATCCCGATAGCTAAAAGCTTACGTAATAGCAAGTTATGATCAATTCGGTCAAAACATTTGCTGTAGTCGGTATAAATCACATCGACTTGTGACCTGTTGGACATATGATTTGTTATATAGTCATTGCTAACTACCAGGTTAGATGTTGTAGAACGACCTTTTAGAAAACCATGCTGGTTCTCCGATAAGCAATGTTTAAGCGTAAAAGATAATTGCTTGTGAACTATTTTCTCTAGTATTTTAGCAAAGATACAGATTTTTGAGATCGGCCTATAGTTTTCAACGTGATCCTTCGGTCCTTTTTTATAAATCGGCGTTATGTAAGCTGATTTCCAGATTTCTGGCACTGTTCCAGTTACAAAAGATTTTCTATATAGGATAGAGAGTGGAGTAGTGAGTGGTTTCGCACAATTATATATAAAGATTGGTGAAATATTATCAGGACCTGCGTTTTTGTTTAGGTCTAGTTGCCTTAAAAGTTGATAAATTTCTTCTTCGTGCACTTCTATCATTGAGATATCTGCTACACTATTTATCGATACCATAGGATTATCAACAAGCGCTGGCGATGAAGATACAGTTTTATCTTTTTGCACAAGAAAGTTAGAATAAAAGTAATCGCTAAACATGTTACAAATATCCTCTCCTTTGTCACAAGAAATTTCGCCAAATTTCAAAGTTGATGGATATGAGTTGGTTTCACGTTTTGCCTTAACATACTTCCAAAAGGCTCTTGGATTCGCAGAGATAGCGGATTCAATATTTGCAATGTAGGTAAGAAACATGTCCTTTTCTAATTGTTTAGCTCGTTGCCTTAATATACAATAAGATTGGTAATCCGAATGGTTTCTGTACTTTTTAAACTTTGTATGATATTTCTGTTTCTCCTTTAAGATTTTAATTAAGGGACTTTTATACCAGGGAGGATATTTGCCTTCCGGATTACTAGCTTTTGATGGTATATACAAACTATGCACTTTATTAAGAATATCATAGAAGAAGTGAACAGCATCTTCCATTGACCTGTTATTAAGTTCGTAAGACCAATCGACGCTATTAAGCTCATCGAATATTGCATCATAATTGGCTTGAGTATATAAAAATTTTATGCGTGGTCGGGCTTGCAATTCCCGATGCCGTATAAGGTCAATGAAAATACAGAGAGCTTTATGATGAGAATCCTCTGGTACTAACGGATCTTGACAGGCAATCACCGACACTACATTATTAGATAAGATTAGATCTAGAATTCTATTATTGTCGTTAAGGCAGGAATTATATTGTAATAAGTTACAAGTATTTAGAGTGTCACAAAAATTAATTTGAATATTACCTTGTACATTACTTGGACACAAATAGACGCCATCATATGAAGGGTGCCAGTGGATGTTTGGTTGATTGAAATCACCCATTATAATGAATTTATCTGCTGGTTGCTTAAGGATAAGATCGGACATATTATTTACAAAATTATTCAGTTGTGTCATTAACGAGCCACCAAACTGTAGGTTACATATATAAACAACACATATGTGAAGCTTAAATAAGCCACCGGAATTGGGTTGACGAACTGTCAATGTAACCCACAGATCTTCTGCAGACGAACACCACTCACTACGCATTTCTGCAATCAGCTCACGACGGACAGCTATTAAAACGCCTCCTCCCATCGTTTGGTTGGTAAAAGAGTAATTGCGGTCACGCCTCCAAACTATGTACCTGTTGTCAAATAATTCACTGTCAGATATGCCAGCAGTAAGCCATGTTTCCGTTAAGCAAATCACATCAAAGCTATTCATCCTTACATTCCTATAAAAAATAGAAGATTTTGTCCGCAGTCCTCGAACATTTTGATAGAAAATATTAAGTGGAGCCATTGCGACTAGCTGTAATTAGTAATAGTGTGCATAAACAAATATAAGGTACATTCCACGATAGCCAGAATAATAAATAAAAATTACAGGGTAGAATCAATGTTAAAAACGTGTAAAACAAGCTAAATGATTTCTGCAAAAGATGTAAAATTGAATGAGCGTAGTTATCTACATTACAACTAAAAGTATACAAAAGATAAGGATAGGTAAAAACTAACATTATGTTTAAGCAATACAAATCCCTTATAGCGCAAACATAATGCATATAATTGCAGTTAGCACAAAATGAATAGCCAAGATCGAGCGATAAGAGAACAAAAGGCGGCCGGCAAGGGATTAGATACAAAAAACTGACGTTACCTGAGTTTCTCAAACTATAATAGATCTTGCGATATAAAGTTAAAGTGTCAAGAATCCGACCAAAACTATCATTCAAAAAAACTTTTTTAAATCTTCTTCGGTTCTTATATGATGTTTAGGAGATGTTTGATTTTTACGCACAAAAATCTTGCAGCCTTGTACCCAAATAAATTCGAAGCCTCGCTCCCTAGCCAAAGATTTTGTTTTATTAAGTAGCAATTTGTTGCTCGCAGTCAGATGGTCGTTAATAAATATTTTGCTATCGCCTTGTAGTCCCAAATCTTTAACTGTCAGATTCTTGACTTTTTTAGCGGCTGTAACAAAGTCTTGCTTCAAATAACTGTTGACAACAGAACAAATTATTGTTTTATTACGACTATCACTTCTCATCGGAACTCTCGCTATATAACTTATTTGTTCCTTAGGTATTTGACACTGGATTATGTTTCCAATCTTGGCGAGTATGCTGAATAAGTTTTCAGAGCTATGCAAAGGGACTCCTTTAATTTCAATATTATTCAGCCTGGATCTCTGCTCATTGTCCTGTTGCTGAACTTCTAGTCTGCTGCACCGTTCATTCAAAGCCGTTACCTCATTTTTGGTTTTTTTTAATAACTCGATTTCCTGCTCCATGCCACATATTTTAATGGTAAGATCTTTGATGGAGTCGTGGACAAAATTCACGGAGCATTTTATATCGGAAAGTTCAGCTTTCATGGTTTTGATATCCGCCAGTTGATTTTGAACAGTCTTCATGTTCTCCATTAACGTTGGTAAAGCTTCCATCTGCCCAGATAACCGTCTCAACTCTGACATTATATTTTGCACATCTGATGGAGTAGCCTTGACTGAACTAGTGCTGGGGCTCAGACCCTTACAGCTACTGCATTTCCAGGTGTTCCTACGTTCACCAAGCTTCCTCCACCCAGCTTCAGTAATACCAGCACACGGAAAGTCATACTGGCCTTCACACATGGTACATTTAACTACGTCACTCACAACTGCTTCACATCTTTTACAAGTAAACATTTTGATAATTATGATTTACAAAGGCAAAAGATTGAGAATCGTAGTCGGTATACCGGCGCGTTGTGCGGATCACAAATATGTGTGTGTACAGTATCGCTGTCTATCATGTACTGATGTCTATAAAGATGATCTCCATGTCTATAAAGATGGCCACGGCACTCTCCTTTTTGTTTAAGGCTGCCGTTAGGGTATGGAGCTCTCTGGCAAGTTGATGGGTGGTGCTATGTTGGGCGCGAAAACCGTGCTGTTCTTTCCTGGGCACAAAGTACTTATCGATGCGGCGCAGAAGCAGGCGTTCAAAGATTTTAGAAATTGCCGGTAATAACGTAATCGGCCTGTAACTGGCCGGAAGCAAGATGTTTTTCCCTTTCTTTGGGATCATAAGGATGCGGCCGGTTTTCCAACATTTGGGGAAGCAGCCCGTTCGTACTATGCCGTTGAACAAACGCGTCCATGCTGCAATGGTGCGGTACGGTAATTGGCGGCGTTTGAGATACGGTCCGCGCCCGGGGCTTTTCTCGGTTTGGCTTTCCTGATGGTTAACAAGACCTCTTTAGGTGTGAAGACTATTGGGTGTTCGTCTACCGGTATCACTTCTTGCAGATAGGTCTCGAAGAAGTCTTCGACTTGTTTGGTGTGGTTATGGTTTGTAGAGGGATTCGGTTGAAATTGCTCTTCCAGATGCCCCGTGAAGATCTCCGCCCTGTCTTCGGCTTTGTATCTGGCGGAGCCGTCTGGGTGGCGTAGCGGTCTGACAGGATCCTTCTTATGACAGATCTGCCGGCAGAGTTTATGCAGAGAAGACCAATCGTCTCTGGCCTCGTCGATCCGGTCTTCCCAGCATTTGGTGGAATAAGACTCCATCTCCTCTTTAATCCTCTCGGCAAGAAGGTTGAGCTGACGTTTTTGGGTGGGGCATCTGGTGGCTTGCCAGGTCTTCCTGAGTCTCCTTTTGTTGGCTATGAGATTTCTGATGTGTACTGGTAGGGGAGGTCTTGTATTCTTGGTTGGCTTGATGATACTTTTTAATGCACTGGAATATATATAGTTTACGCACACTCATTACATTGGCTGTCTCATAGAGATTATGTGTGGAGTGTCTATACGATAGTTTTAAACAAACCTTTAATAATACTCTTTGGGCGTGTTCCAAGACAAGTAGGTATGTTTTTGATGCACCGCCCCAAGATGTTATACAGTAACTCAAGAGACATTGTGCCAATGCTTTATACGTAACCAGTTTGACATTAAGTACATTTCTCAGATTTTTAAAAACGGGTATTAGTTTTCTAATTCTACTTGTTACGTCAATAAGATGCGGTCTCCAGTTCAGGTTTTCATCAAGCGTGACTCCCAGATATCTTATATGCCTAGTATTGTTCAAAATATTGCATGAACAAACGTTAGAAAAACTAGCCAAATCTTTGTTACATGGATATGTATGGATTTTAATTTTAAAGTTATCACGAGGACCAGAGATTCTAGTTTTTTTGAAACAAATATATTTAGTATTGTCGACATTAATGTTTAGTAAGTTATCCTCGAGCCACGCTGTCACTTTTTTGAGCTCTTTTTCAGCATGCTCTTTAACTTCCTCCCATGATTTACTATGAAATAAAAGAACTGTGTCATCTATGAATATTATCACATCTGCTTTATCACCTACAAGGAGGTTTAGCTGATTGACATAAATCAGAAATAGGGTTGGGCCGAGAGTACTTACTTGCGGAATTCCAAAATGACAGGAGTAAGAATCGCTGTCTAGATTATCTATTCTAACTCTTTGTTTTCGGTCGCTTAAAAAACTTTTAAACCAATTCAAAGGTATATCCCTAATACTTAGTTTTTCTAGACGAGCCATAAGAATGGGTATAGACACTGTGTCAAATGCTTTTTGAAGGTCTAAAAACCTACACAGTTTTTGCCAGAATCAAGGTAGTTAGTAATAAGTGTTGTTAATTTGAGAACCGCATCTTCCGTGGATTTTTTACTTCTAAAGCCGTATTGATTATCAGCTAGTAGTTTCTGTCCTTCAATATAAGACATTAATCTTTTGTTGACAAGTTTCTCTAGAATTTTAGATAACGTAGACAAAAGGGATATGGGTCTGTAGTTAGAACAGTCTCGCTTATCTCCTTTCTTATGTATTGGTATTACAACTGAATGTTTCAGTACTGAAGGAAAGACACCAGTTTCTAAGCTTAAATTACATAAGTGTAAAATTGGGCTAATTAGTAGTTGCTTAAATTGTTTAATTACCAGTGCCGGGATGTCATCAACTCCTGGGGAACTAGTCTTAAGATTAGAAATAACATTATTAATTTCCTCATGATCTGACGGAATTAACAGCATTGAATTTTTAGTACTTGGTTGCATTTATACTTTCTTAGCTAGTTCTAGCTCAGTTGTTTGTAAACTAGCAAGTGTGTTAGATGCTAACTTAGCGCCAATAGATGTGAAATAATTATTTACTGTATTAAGTGAGCTTTGGTTGTTGCTACTAACTGTAAGTAATTCTTTTGAGGATGTATATTTTGTATTCGTATTGCCTATCTCTTTAATAAGTTTCCATGTGTCCCTGATATTGTTACATTTTGTTTTTAATTGGATGTCATAATATTGTTGTTTTAATAATTTAATCAAATACGAGGCGAGTATAAACGTAACTAATACAACAGAGCAAATTTCCGATTATAAAGTCATTTGGGAAAGATTCTCAGATTTAATGAGAATGAAACGCGTGATTTCGTACTGTAGGAGAGCTTATATGCACAAAGACTTAAAACTAGATAAACCAAAATATTTAACTGTAACTGAACTTAACAAAACATTAGAATTATGTATAAAGTATTACCAGGAAGTGCATTTTTCAGATGAATTAAAGGAAGCAAGGAACGACGGACAGCAGCAAGGAAGGATTAAAAAAACGAGCTTTCTTTACACGTTGTCACCCCTTATAGATCTAAATGGTCTGCTGCGGGTCGGTGTAAGGTTGGACAATGCAAATATGACGTATAATAGTAGACATCCTTATATTATACCTAGTGGTTCCCCCCTTGCACATCTGTTAATAAAGGATGCACATCAATGGACAGTTCACGGAGGAACACAATTGATGATGACGGTCTTGAGATCTTAATACTAGATAATAGGCTTAAGAAAAGCAGTCAGAGCATTTAAAAATAAATGTGTTATCTGTCTTAGACACAAGGCTAAACCACCACAGCAAGTAATGGGACAATTGCCGGATTTTAGAGTAAATCATGGACGGGTGTTTGAAATCAGTTGGGTTGACTACGCTGGCCCGGTGCAAATAAGAATGTCAAAGGGAAGAGGATACAAATCATCCAAGGGTTACATCTGCCTCTTTGTCTGCATGAGCACTAAGGCTTTACATTTAGGGGCAGTTTCAGATTTAACGTCACAAGCCTTTTTGGCTGCATTTAGGAGATTTGTGTCTCGGAGGGGCCAGTGTTTACAACTATGGGGTGTTAACGGCTCGCACTTTGTGGGAGCAGCTAGAGAACTAAAGCAGTTATTTCAAAAGGGCAAATCCAACATTTCTCATGAAATCGCAAATTTTTTGTCCAATGATGGCACTACATGGAACTTTATACCACCAAAGTCACCGAACTTTGGAGGCTTGTGGGAGGCAGCAATCAGATCAGCTAAATATCATTTAACACGAAT
This sequence comes from Apodemia mormo, assembly GCA_036924255.1. Lineage (NCBI taxonomy): Eukaryota > Metazoa > Arthropoda > Insecta > Lepidoptera > Riodinidae > Apodemia > Apodemia mormo. The sequence goes on from JAUPFN010000059.1 coordinate 92,332, forward strand.
AATTGGATCAAACACACTCACGTTTGAAGAGATAACAACCCTACTAGCTCAAATAGAACTTGCCTCAATTCGTGACCTTTGTGCAGGATGTTAGACACGGACACAAATATTCCACTAACGCCGAGTCATTTCTTAATCGGTAAACCTATTATCGGAGTTCCAGAAAATGATCTTGTTGGCCATGATGTAAATTTATTAACTCGATGGCATCTTGTACAGTGTATGACTCACCATTTCTGGAAACAGTGGAAAAATGAATATTTACATACACTTCAACATAAGTACAAATGGAGAGAACCAGTATGCTCACCTCACATTGGAGACATAGTAATTATAAATAAGATGAGTTGCCACCTACAAAATGGTTATTAGGAAGGATTGTATCGTTGCATCCGGGTCCTGATAATAAAGTACGAGTGGTTACTGTAAAGTGACTTCCAAATGAAGCTTAAATCTAAGAACGGAGTTCTTGGGGGCCGGTATGTTTAACGTATGCATTAAGTCACTGTATCCTATACCTATGTATAGTTTACACATACACCGATAGATGTCGGTGTATGAAATTAAATCGCGATATTATTTGTTGGCTTAGAACACACATGTATGTTTGAAGACAACTGTACTGTCGACCCGGGGCGGATGCCATAACGAACAAGGTCTTGCGCCATCTGCCGTTCCGTACGGTAGCAGTGACTCGACTGTTCAAAGGCATCTTGCGCACGGGCGAATTCCCCGACTGCTGGAAAGAGGGCAGAGTGATAATGCTCCCCAAACAGGGCAAGAATACTCTTGAACCGAAATCATACAGGCCTATCACTCTGCTCCCTTTGCTTTCTAAAATTTTTGAAAAATTGCTATTGCAGCAACTTTCTCCACACATCCAGCCAAGACCAGAGCCGTTCGGGTTTCGTGCTGACCATAGTACGACACTACAGCTGACGAGGGTACTGCATATTCTTACCGCCGCCTTCAACAAGCGGGAGGCAGCTGCAGCAGTACTCCTCGACATGGAACAGGCGTTTGACCGTGTTTGGCACACGGGTCTCCTATATAAGCTCATAAAATCAGACACACCTTTACGTCTGGTGAGGGTGGTGGCTTCCTTTTTAAATGGCCGCCGATTTCGCGTCGCGGTGGAAGATGTACTGTCTTCAGTGCGCCCCATCGCTGCCGGGGTTCCCCAGGGGAGTTGCCTTTCGCCTGTGTTATACTCACGGTATACCGATGACATCCCAGTGGCGCCGGGCTGTACGTTGGCACTCTATGCCGATGACGCTGCCTACGTTGCCACCTCCATCAGACCTTCCCACGCCGCAGAGAAAATACAGGCATGCCTGGACTTGCTGCCTGACTGGCTTGACAAGTGGAGACTCTCGATGAACGTGGGTAAAACAAATTAACTTTGTCCTCGTATGTCCGAAGGTGGTGTCAAGAGTCTTCGCAACCGGCGTGTGTGTATGAAGAGACTGATGAATGTGGAGGAAGCGAGACAAGCCTGCAAGGATCGTGATGGCACTCGGTTCTCTCTGCCTGCCCTGTAAGGGATGTGGCGTGAAGATATGTATGTATTTTTAAATATTGAAAATTTAAGTTCCAGAAAATTTCTAAATAATTAGTATTATATTCTACTTGCATAATATGTAATTCTCTTCAATAAATTCAAAATTTATGTTCTAATGTAAATGATAAATTATGTAATAAATATATTGTGACTGTATATTTTTAATAGTTAAAACAATTAGAACTTGGATCTATGTATATCTTTTCTTAAAATAAATGTTCGTTTGTTCGTTTAAACTATTACTGCCATTCCAGGAGCTCCATCCATTGTGTGTATGAAACTGAAATCCAAAATTGGCTTGTTTCATGTGTAATCGCTTAATTGAAAAATGCTGTGGATTTGTTATTATTTAAAGTAAATAAATTCAAGATAAAGACTAGCAACTCGATACCACTGTTGCAAATCTTAAAATAAGTCAGGTATTATGTTAATATAGCTGATTATGTGCTTAGTTGTAATATGAAACAGAAATATGAAAATGTATGGATAACTTTAAAAAAATATAAAATGATGAATTAATATCATCATATTAGTCCTCTTGTAAGGTAGGCAGAGGGAAGCATATGTCAATAGACAATGTCATATGTCAATTAAGTCATCCATTGTACTGTAATTGTGCATAAATTTAAATAAATAAATAGACTCTGGTTAACAAGTTTGTTGGTTAGTGAGATAGATGTTGGTCCTATCGCCACATTTCGCTTTATTTGTAGAGGTAAATTACGTTGAGTCACTAGCCCACTAGGCATGATATTTTAAAATAAATATATAATAAAATTAATAAATTTGAATAAACATCTTTAATTTGCAGTAATTTGACCTTTTTTATTCTCCTAAAACTTCAGTAAATAATATTTAAATAATGCAAAGAATGGTAGTTTTCCTACAATAATTTAGTTTTTTATGTTTAGTAGGTCTTATTCTGGTTGTATGAGTCCCATTAATAGAACCTTAATGCAAAATAACACATGCCAAACTTTATGATATTTTCATCATTTAGATAAATATATAAAGATATTTTTAAATCCACACTAATATTATAAAATGCATGTTTACTGTCTTACACTTTCACAGCTAAATCTCAATTGATGTTAATAAAATTTGGCATGAAGATAATTGCAGATCCGGGATCATACACAGGCTAACTTTTTTTCCAAAAATAAACCTTTAAGATGCTAAGATAGTGAATGAAAGATTTTAATAAAAACTAATATAGTTTTTTTATGAACAGTGTGTTATAAAATTCACAGGCAAACTTGCAGGTCAGCTAGTTATTTATTTCACTGATATTTAACAATTTTAGAGACTGAACCCTAACTTATTAGCCTGTCACCTTGCTGCAGGATGGGGAATTTTATATATTTATGTCTAATTGCATATTATTTAAAGCAGAAATAACCTGTGCTAGTAATATTGGCTGTAGAACTTTTTGATCTCTGTGGGTCTCTGATATGAGCCGAGCATTAACATAGATTGCTGTAAAACCTGCCAATGTGTAAATAGGAAGTTATGGGCAAATTTTCAAAACTTTGGTATTGCGTAAACAATTTTGAAAAAACCCATATTAACCCTTTTATATACTTAAACTTAACTTTAGACTTCTGGGTATTTATTTTCATAACGGGTACCAAATCTTTGCACAAACTATAAAATAAATCCTTGAATAACCTTAAAGGTGTAGTTATGAATTGAAATGAAGTAGTTTTGTGGAAAATAAACACATTTTTATGTTCATAGCTAAGTATCCATATTTATTTACAAATTCTCTTTTGTACAATTGAAAAGGGTCGTCCATCTCTTTAATTCGACACCGTCGGTTTCTTTTTATCTCGAAAAATTGATATTCGTCACATATCTACAAAAACAAAACGAATATATTTCACCCGCTTCACAACTTCATAAAAACAAACTTTTAAGTGGGTTTCATACATTAAAACATTATCACTAGTAAGTGTGCACTTTAAATTCCAACATTTAAGGCAATTACAGCTGCAAACGACCTTGAGTTTCTAACAGGAGCAGCGCAAATATTATTTTGCGCGTGGCAGGGTCCAAAGTCAAAGAGTATTTACAGTGGATGCAGATTCATACGTTTTAACATTTTTGTTCACCTATTAGAACTTTTATCATTATGAATCGACTGAATGTTGTCAAACTCAAAACCAATAACCAGTAATCGCCCATTTATCGGTTACATATACATTCATTTTAGAAAAACGATAAATATCTAAAGAAAAAAAATATACCGAAAATCGACAAAAAATTATATAACAATTTACGCAATAATAACAGTTACGTATCCTATTTCTTTGAAAGTGTTGTAATATATAATACATCCCGTGTAGCACTTTATTTTAATACATACAATCAACAATTAATATTTAACAAAACCTTTCAAAATTTGATTTTGTAAAATGTAATCTCTTGAATAATATTTTAAAACTAACTAGCTTCTTAGTTTTTGTTTCAAAATCTCGTAATAAAAAAGAAGATATATAAATTGATTTAATGTTTATAGAGGAAACTACTAAATAAGTTGTTTTGTTTAGACTATTTGTATGTATAATATATTTTATTTATTTATTTTTTGTTGCGAAGTCCTTACTACCTTCAAATAGTACCAGTTTTTTTTTTTAGAGTTTTGCTTTTTATACGCTTGCTTGAATTATCTTCGTTGTTTATATGTTTTATTTTTTTTATTTTTGTACATTTATACAAAATATTGACAAAATACTTATCTATCTATGGCTAATAAAAATTCAAGCGTAAACGCGTAAGCGTTCAAGCGTAAAAGGTAAGTACATGAATAGTCTCAAAATATTATTCAGCGTCTACTCGCAAACATAACTATTTATAAAGTACTAGCTTCCAGCCCCTTTAATACCCTCTTTTACCTCTTTAAGATATAAAACTCACAGCATCCTTACATGCACGTTTATTTAATTGTATTAAAGAACATGACTAATAAATTTGAAGAGATTTTGATTAAACATATTTTATTTTTTTTTACAAATTTTACTACTTTTTTCATCGTTTAAAGAGATGACATTTGAAAACCTTAAACTCGTATTCATTAAATTGTATTTAAAATCATAAATACAAGGTTTTAAATAATTTCTACAATATTCTACAATAAACAATCTATTTTTATACAAACATCAATGCTTTTCTATCCCTTTAAGTAATGAAATTTAAAAAAATCCCCAAATATATGATTCTTAAATTGTGTTGAAGAACGTAAGTGCCGAATTTCAAGTTATTTTGACCACAAACGTTTGATTTTTTCATATAAATTGTAACACATACTTTTACTCCTTTAATGGATGAAAGTTCTAACATTACATGCATGTTTCTTCAATTTCGATTGAAGAGAATAAGTACTAAAAAATCCGAAAATTCGTACATCTTAATTGTATTAAAAATCATAAATACTAAATTAAAATAATTTAGATTTTATAGTAATGCAATAAATAAACAATTCATTTTTGATACAAACTTTAAAGCCTCCTTTTACCTCTCTATGGGCTAGAATTCAAAAAAATATTAAATTTGTATTTAATTTTTTTTTCAGTTAAACGATAATTTAATTCATTATAACTCATATATATCATTCATTACAACTCAAAAATGACAAGAGTTTCATACAAACTTTCACCCCCTATTTCACCATCTTAGTGGATGAATTAAAAAAAAAATCCTTTCTTATTCCTTGTCTATATCATAAGAACAATATCTGTAAAAATCAGCCTTCTCGGTCCCAGCTCATTATTTACTATAAAAAAACATCCAAGCGTAAACGAAATGTTCAATTTCCAAACGGCACAACCTTACTATTGTGCCAAACGTTCTATCTGCACTATTACTCTTTGACTCGAATATGGAGAGCGGAGCACGCTAACATGCGACACAGCCTCCCCGTATGAACGCTACCGGGAGACTGACTTTCGACGCGAGCGCTGTCCGCGAATTAAATAATAAGGTTTTTATTGATTTAATAGCACACTATAATGATTTTGTAAAATTTTGAACTTAAATTTTATAAAGCAATAAATTGTCTGTAATAGAAAGAAAAAATCATCAAAATCGTTACAGTAGTTTGGAAGTTATAGGCAATTTTTTGCGTAAAAATAAGAAAGATATTCGATTTTTTTCCGTCAAAAATAACAATAAAATTTAAAAAAATGAACTTAAAAATTTAAACTTAATTATATTATACGCATAATGCATATTTTTTTTAAATTATGGGACCAAACGGTTAGCAGTAGTAGGCTTTCAAAGAGGTGTCTATTTCGTAGTTTGGCATTACCTATCGCCTTAATTTACGATCAAAGTCGATAGTGCTAGCAAACAGTTTATTTTGGTTTATTTAAAGATCTCTACAACAAAACAATTCAATAAAAGCTACTCAAGAGTAACTTTTTAAGGATTGGTTTATCTGACATTAGAAACATTGTAAAAACGCTTTACTGCTGTCAAATAAAATGTCGTGGTACGGATAGTCTATATGAAAAAAAAGGTGAACGGTTTTCATAGACGTCAAGTAGCAGGCCTGCTATTGGCCTGTTAATAAGGTGTCATGGTACGAAAAAGCAAGGCAGTTCAAATTATGTCCTGCTTTAAGAGCTCGTAGTTACCCACCAGGTCTATCTCATAATAAGTTTTTATTGTCATCCCATTTACGTACAGATACAAAATTTCAGCTCAATCTGTAACCGGGAAGTGGATCAAATTTACTTGCAAGATTTGATTTCAGACATCGGCATAGGTAAAATAAATAAAAAATGCTCATAAAATAAAAACTACTAGGCCAAATTGAATCAAATTTTTATGGGACCAATTCGAAGCTATTCCGCATCAAACAAAAAAGAATCACGTAAATCAGTTCAGAAACCTTGGAGAAATCGGTGTACATACATAAAATATATATATATTTTTATATATATATATATATATATATATATATATATATATATATATATATATATATATATATATATATATACTGGCCGAATTGAGAACCTCCTCCCTTTTTAGAAGTCGGTTAAAAAAGAGGTAAAATAAGATAATAGAAATAGACGAGTATTATATTTCGCGATTAAATTTTATCGTTAATTTAAAAAGAGACTGTCATAAATTGTACAAAAAAGGTTTTAATACAAACAAACGTTTGTGTAATTTGCATAACGTCTATTATTTAAAAAAATTTATTATGGTGATATATATATATATATATATATATATATATATATATATATATATATATATATATATATATATATATATATATATATATATATATAAATATGCCAAATGCCAATTTTTCCTTTTACGGATATAATTGCATTTCACGACGATAAAGTTGATGTCAGTAGAGACACACTTTTTAAATACTTCGTAGAGAGGAATATCTAAATTTATTAGTCTATTTTCCATAACGTTTATGCAGTTATTATTTATTATAAATTGATTAGTATAATTCTTGGATATAACCATACCAATGTATAATAATTTAAACTAGCAAAAAGCAGAGCTTTGTAAGGGCTCGCAAAGTTAAATACTACCTAGTAATATCTATTGTTAGGAAGATCCCCGTGTTGGTTCCGGGCTCCTTTGAAGAACAGACCAACTGCCATTCTGCCAAGCAGGTCGTAAAAAGCGACTGATTGGCTATACGAGTCACTACCATCGTGACTAGGTGGTAGAGTTCTGCTTTGTCTCGCCCGTTAGTACTTACAAGAAAAATTCTTTAAAATTATCTTGATTTATTAAAAACACGATTATTATTATTATCAATGTTATCTACACAGAACAAATATAAAGGATATCTACTAAAATTATACACTATATTTTCTGATCTACCTATAATATAGTATGGTCTACCTATAATATATAACCTATAGTAACTCAAGATCCATCTCGCGCCACCACTTCGCTCTTACAGCCTAATATTGATAGAAATCAATTTTTATTTATAGTAGCTTTTGGGTAGTAAAAATGGGTATTAAAAATGAAAGTTGATCTTATAAAGAAAAACACGTTTTTAACATTTCGCTAAGGATTTTTTTGGGTTTTTTCAAAATTTTATCAAAATCGCCTCTGTGGTCCAGCGTTGGCGTCGACCACATGAGGTCCCGGGTTCGACTCCCGGGTCGGGCACTTAAAAAAATGTTTTTTCAGTTTTCTGATAAACACAAAGTTGCCCGAGATTGGAACGTGCCCACCCACACACACATGCATACATACAGACACACTGACGTCATCGTGAAAATAGTCGAAAAAGGTTCTCTTAGGAACCTCAAAACGTGAACGTCTGGTGAAAACTCGATTTTTGAGAATCGGAGCAAAATCAGTAACTTCCTTATCTGCATACGTAGCGAGAAGTTAAAAAGTGTTGTCGCCCTCCCATACTAGATGTCGCTACATGTACTACATTCACAATTTATCGACCGAAATATCGGCGGGGGTACCTGTTTTACCGACCAGTTTGTATTGTTACGTACTCGGGTTCGCAATTGTAAGAAAACACCACTTATATTAAATCCGTGTATTTACACAACACAACACAACGTAATACTAAAATACACTCTACTTGCTAGTCACTCACTATACTATCACTGAACTTAGAACACTACACAATAAAACACGTCTCACTTCGCACTTGGTCACTTGATGTATCGCTCTCGATCGCTTGATAAAAACTGCCTTGTGTTTGTCAACATCTCTGTATTTATAGGCAAGGGAAAGTCCTAGCTGGATCCAGAAAAATCTAAATGTATCGGGAAACAATGAATCACTTCTTATCGTAAACATGTTATGAGTCATAAATCCTAGAACACGCTACTTTCAACCTTATGCCATATCCCACAAAGTCCATTATGGCATAGCCCCGGTCAACTATTTGTTTGTCAACAGGAGTTTTCTAGATAGTTAGCGCGCCCGCGTTCCAACTCTACACGCTTCTAGATTATTCGTAACACTACCCCCCTCTTAGTTATGTTCGTCCCGAACATCATTACTTCCATTGTAGATAGCTAATCGATCAACATGAACAATCTTCATGGTCCCTCTTGGTTGCTTCTGCACTCGGTAGGTTACGTCATTGATCCGTGTGATTACTTTGTATGGCCCATCCCAACGTCGCTGTAACTTAGGTGATTTTCCTTTTCGTCGAACCGGATTATGTAGACAAACAAGAGATCCTTCCTGAAAACCTCGATAATTGGCGTTTCGGTCGTATCTGGTCTTCATCCGCTGACTTGATTCCAATGCATTTTCACTTATTAACGAGTGTATATCGCGTAACCTTTCACGAATGTCTTCAACATGTTCCGGTATACTTAATTGGATCTCTGCATTCGGTGGCGGGCCTCCAGTCATTAAGTCTGCTGGTATACGTAACTGTCTGCCGAAGTTGGCATAGGCTGGCGTCACTTTTATGCTTTCGTGTTCCGCTGTTCGGTAAGCCAGTAAGAACAGAGGTATGTATTTATCCCAGTCCTTTTGGTGATCTTCTACCAGCTTGACTAAGTGTCTTTCGAAAGTTTGGTTAAATCGCTCGACCATTCCATCAGATTGCGGGTGATAAGGTGTAGTTCTTGTTTTGTACACTCTTAATAATTTACACATTTCCTGGAATACATAAGATTCAAAGTTTCTGCCTTGGTCTGAATGAATCTCCAGCGGAACGCCAAATCTGCATATCACCTCATTGACTAATTTCTCAGCAACCGCCGTGGCTTCCTGATTAGGGATTGCGAACACCTCCGGCCATTTCGTGAAGTAATCCATCACGACCATAAAATACTTGTTTCCGTTATCTGTCTTAGGAAATGGCCCAGCCACGTCAATCGCTATCCTTTCCCACGTTGTATAGTCTAAGGAAGTGCCTCGGCTTCTCACCTGCGGACCTTTCACTGCTGAGCATGACGTACATTTTCGGCACCAATTCTCGACATCTTCTCGACAATTCAACCAGTAAAAACGCTCTCGTACCTTTACCAATGTTCGTCGTACTCCAAGATGTCCCCCAGAAACCCCATCATGCAACTCACGTAGTACGTCCTTGATAAGTTTTCTTGGCACGACCAACTGTAGATGATGTTCTCTTCCTGAAGGTTTTTCTCATTTGCGGAATAGTAAACCATTTTGCAACACAAGGCTTTCCCACTGCGCCCAATAACTTTTCGTAATGGCGCTGAAGGGAGCCAGCTCTTGCTATTCCGGTTTTCCCCTGTCTTGTTTCATCCAATCTATTAGAGGCCGCAAATCTGTATCTTCATACTGGGCCTTACGCATCTCATCAGTTTCCCACCTGTCATCCGTAGGCTTAGCTCGCAGTACTTGGACCCTTTCCTTCGTCTCCATCCTTACACAATGTTGCATCTCAAATGCATCTGCATTCGAGTGAGACCTTCCACTGCGATGTTCTATATTCCTCGATCTCAGGTTACCAGTGCTAGCCGCTTCTGATCGCCCTACAGTTCTTGTGGCTCCAGTGTCCCGCGTTGAGCTGCAGTTCTTGCCATTAACCAATCCTTTAATGGATAAACTGTTGCGTTCACTCACTTGAGGTACGACAGCTTTTGGGGTTGTTTCTCGTCCAGCCAGCTCCTGCCGTTTGCTCCTGGCTGTTACTCGCTTCCCTGCTGGTTCAACAGGCTGTTTAACGTGCCTGCTCTCTTCAGCCGCTGAGATTCCTCCCGCTTGCTGTCGCCAATTCATTGAACCTGTAGGCCTAGGTTTGGCTGGGCAGCTAACTCTAATGTGCCCACGTTCACCGCAGGCGTAGCACATGGGGCCCAGTCTCCTAGGTTCCGCTGCCTTTGTTTGAGTCACAACTTCTGTAACCTCACGTACTTTATGTGCTCGAGGTTCGTGGCGAACAGCTTCTACCTCCAACGCATAAGCCAAAGCCTCCTTCATCGTCACGTGGTGCTGAAGGCAAACAGCAGCATGCACTTCCAGGTCTCTAATTCCATCAATAAACGCCTGGACGATGGTGTTATTCACTGTGTGAGCGTCGGCTGAAGGATACGCCTTCCTCACAAGCTTCTCAATTTCCACGACCCATTGTTGAAGTCCCTCGCCGCTCCTCTGTACACGGTCCTTTAATTGGGCACGGAAAACATGCTCCAAGTGACGCTCACCGTAGCGAGCTTCCAACGCCTCCATCAAATCAGCGAACTGATACTCTTTAGGCATTGCATCCAACACAGAGAGCGCCTGTCCCCGTAACGCCGTGCTCAGAGCTGTTAGGCAATGTTCATCTGTCCAACCACTGGCCTTCGCTGCTATTTCAAACTGAGTGCGGTACGCACTCCATGACGTAAGGCCGTCATAAGTGGGTACCTTTACCCGAGGACCCACCTGGTGAGAGCAGCTTGTAATGGCAGCACCCGACTTAACTCCCGTGATCTTCATTTTCATGACCTCTCTTTCCAATTGGTCCACGTTTTCACTTATTTTGTCGCAACTGGCCTCCAACTGGTCAACCCTCTTCTCAACACCCTTCACATCGCGCTTGACGAGGCCCACGTCGCTTTTTAACTGGTCTTGCTGCGCCAAGATAACTGACAATTTATCATCAAAACCAGATAAATGTTCCTTGATCTGTTCCCGTAGCGTTTGTTGTTGCTGTTCCTGTAGCTTTAGTTGTTGCTGTTGCTGTTCCTGTTGATGTTGCTGAAGTTGTTCCCGTAGCTGTTGTTGTAGCTGAAGTTGTTGTTGTTGCATAGCCGCCAGTATAACGGAAATATCAGTAGGGGCTGTACCCGATGATAACGACTTGCTGGCAACACTCGCAGGATCCTCCCTTGTCCGCATCTCGGTATCCTCTGACACCCTCTGTGTCTCGGCTTGAGACCTGGTGGTAACACCTTCCTTCGGAATAAGTGGCATTTTACAATTTCACTTCCGACACCAGTTGTTACGTACTCGGGTTCGCAATTGTAAGAAAACACCACTTATATTAAATCCGTGTATTTACACAACACAACACAACGTAATACTAAAATACACTCTACTTGCTAGTCACTCACTATACTATCACTGAACTTAGAACACTACACAATAAAACACGTCTCACTTCGCACTTGGTCACTTGATGTATCGCTCTCGATCGCTTGATAAAAACTACTTGTTAACAAATTAACAACAATCTAAACAAAACAAAGATGAAGGACCATAGAATCAGAATTTATCAAAAAAAAAAAACCGTTTCCAATCCCTTCAGGTCCCTTTTTGCGTAACCACTCACATATATATATGTATATATATATATATATATATATATATATATATATATATATATATATATATATATATATATATATATATATATATATATATATATATATATATATATACACACATACACACACATATACATATATACACACATACATCCATTAACAGTACTCATATTTGTACTCATCTAATACTAATGTATAAATGCATAAAGAGGAAAGGTTTGTATGCTACTTACATACAAATCCTTCCTCTTGTAACGAGTTGGCTCAAAAAGTACTAGACCGATTTTAAGAATTCTTTCATCATTTGAATGCTACATTATCACTAATTAAAATAGGCTATTTTCTATATATGTATGACTATACGTTTATCACAATATGTTTAAAAAATAAATGTCCACCCGTGCAAAGCCGGGACGAGCCGCTAGTAGGGAATATAGGCAAATAAAGTTATAGATTGTTGTAGGTACAAGTAGTTCTTAATAATTTGTTCTATATTTATAACTATTAAATTTAGAACAAACTATTATTTAAACCTAATGCATATTTTGTAGTATCAATGAAAATTGGCAGAAGTAATCTGAGCAACTGTAGAATTAATTTTGTTTTTAAATGAGGAAAATCCCAATTGGAATATATCAACATCAGTGAAGTAATCATTATGAGACTTCATAATACGGCACAGAGGAGCGCGAACCCCTGCTATTGTACGACACAGTTTTGGTGCAAAGAGACATTGCGGGTGAGTTTCTCGTATACGTTGCGAGCCACTTGGTATCCGTAGATATATTTGATTTGTTAGCTCATTGCAATCAAAATTATTATGACATATATTATAAAGTAGCTTTTGATCTAAGATTAGTCGTCTAGCATTGAGAGTAGGTAGGGAGAATTTAACTAATGACAAAGAATATGAAGATATGGAATGAAAGCATCTGTAGTTTAAAGATCGCAGAAACTTGCGCTGTACCATCTCAATAGTTTCTTTGTACTTGGTAAAAAAGAGATTCCAAATAACTGTAGCATATTTTAATTATATAAAATATATAAATTATATTGGCATCCCAGTGTTCTACAGGTAAGTTTAAAATTTTTAAACTGCTAAGACATTGTTCTGTGGTATCCAGTAGTTAATTTTAAAGCATTAGCAGACTCATGTACAATTGATTTTTGTCCAAACAATTTTTTGAAAACACAATTTGCTATATAGCGTTTATTGCCATAACGTGATTTTAATGCCATCCAAGCATCATAACAGTTGTCTTCAGTGACCACATATTGTTTTAACAAATTCGAAGCCTCTCCAGCTAAACTAGTTTTCAAGTAATGGAAATTCTGAACATTTTCTAATGATTGGTTTTTATGAATCAAAACATCAAACAGGTCATGGAAGGATTGCCATTCCGTATATTCACCAGCAAACACAGGTAAACTTATACGAGGTAGATTTACTTCCGCTGACGATTTTTCTTGATGCTGAGCTTGAATCTTGAATTCAGACTCTGGACTAAGAGTCTTATATTTAATTTTTAATTCAGCCCTATATGTGTAATAAGCCTCTGCAGTTTCAGTGCTAATATCACTGTCGAAATACGGTATTTTTCTCTATTAGATTTCGAAACGGCTGCAACAATTTGTTCATGATTGTTGCTGAAGCTAGCCCAATATTTATCTAAGGTATTTAACCGTGTTTCAATATAATCCAGAGTAATTCTATCTTTGGAAGTCTTTTAAAAGTTAATTTGTGTTTTGCAAACCTTTTCATACAGATCTATTTGAACCGATAGTATTTTGTTCAAAGATTCCATTGATAATTATTAAGACACAACGATTGTGAAACTTATAACTTAGTCTTCCAAACCCCTTAACCGACTGACTGCCGAAGGTGTACTATTAATATATATTATTTTTCTTATTTTTATTTTATTTATTATTTATTTTTTTAATATCCGGCTCGAAGGACCACTTTTTTTAACGACCAACGACAAGACAAGACCGAAACCAAGACGTGACAAACCAAATCAATTCAACAACTGACAACCCTGGACCTATCTCGACAGTACCGTTGTCTTCAAACATACATATGTGTTCTAAGCCAACAAATAATACCGCGATTTAATTTCATACACCGACATCTATCGTTGTATGTGTAAACTATACATAGGTGTAGGATACAGTGACTTAATGCATAATTTAAACAAAAATAACTACGTTAAAAAAACCGACTTCAAAAACTAAAATTTAAAAAATAATGAAGATTTAATATTAATTAAAATACTACCTATTATTTATATATGCTATTTACTAATAGGTTTGAAGTCGGTGCCAAGCCAATTTGGCTCGCACGCGCGGGCAGACGTCGTTGATGGACGCGGGCGTTTTGAATACACTAATTTTTGAAAGAAAGAAAGAAAATATTTATTTGCAAGAATATGGGTGTTACAAGTTGTTAAAAATAAATTAAGCTACCAACATATTTTACCATTATGTGGTATAAATTCTAAATTAAAAATTTCGATGCGTTTTAGCTTAATTTATAAATCAACATTAATTCACATGACCATTTAGTTTAGGAATTCTGTTGAATAAATGTTAGTAATTATTTTTTAATTATTCTTCGTATTGATTGAAGCTGCTTATAATATTAACATTTAGTTACTCTTAACTAGGTATATTTACGCATTTTAATCCTTAGTCATTTTATTGTATTAATTTGCTCGTATTCATTTCAGTGATTAAAATATTAATATTTGTTTAAGGCTTGGCACCGACTTAAAACCTATTAGTAAATGGCACATATAAATAATAGGTAGTATTTAATTAATATTAAATCTTTATTATTTTTTACATTTTAGTTTTTGAAGTCGGTTTTTTTCACGTAGTTATTTTTATTTAATACTTTTTAGTGCATTGTTGTATTGTCAATTATTTATGGGTAGACCTACAACATATGTTGTGCGCCTAAAGAAATATATATCTTAAGAAACCGGAACGGATAAAAGTAGTCGTCCCCGTAAAAATGCTATTCGAAACACAATGTCACGTTCCTATGAGGCTATTAAAGATCATGAAAAACATTTGTTGGCCATGAAAGCATACATAAAATTACGCTAACGTCAAGAAATTTTTGTACGGTATAATTCTAAACTCGGTAAGATCCAAGAGCGTATAGCGAATGAGTCTTTTGAGCGAAGAGCTAATAGACTTGGTCTCAATATTGAGCGTCTAGCGAACGAATCTGCCGAGCCGAAAACTCATAGAATTGGTCTCATTAAGGAGTATTTAGCTAAGGAGTCCGGCGAGCAGAGAGCTACGACACCATACAGCAACCGAGTCTGCACAGCAACGTAAGAACCGGCTATCAGCAGCGCGTCAGACGTCACAAAGGCTTCGTTCAAAGACTGAGCGTAATTTTATAACCACCGAACGTCAATATGCTGAAGTACCATGCACAATCGGTAAGAAATTATTATATCCGAAACGAGACACATCATTAGCCACAGCACATTTTTATTTCCTTCCGGAGGAGCTCCCGTCGCTCGACTATCTTAAAAAAAAAAAAGTTCTTTCTCAGAACTGGAACAACATGGAAGTTATGTCTATCTCCTGAACTGACCGAAGTGACAGACGTAGAACAAATACTTTTGTGTCAAGAGTAGTTCCTTTTATAACTAGTTACCACCAAGCACCAAAGTGCTCGTCAACACCAATCAAATGAGCCCAAACTCGATAGAGTTGATTCGTTTTAGTACTGAGCTCCTATGGCCACCTTTTGGCTTCATCATCGGAACTTGGAGGATCCTAGTTACCACCAAGCACTAAGCACCGTAGTACTCGTCAGCACGAATCAGACGAGCCCAAACTCGATAGAGTTGTGTAATTTAAGTACTGAGCTCCTATGGTCACCTTCTGGCTTCAACATCAGACCCTGGAGGATTCTAGTTACCACTAAGCACCAAAGTGCTCGTCGACTTCGATCAAACGAGCCCAAACTCGATAGAGGTCTGTCATTTAATTACTGAGCTCCTATGGCCACCTTCTGGCTTCATCATCGGACCCTGGAAGATCCTAGTTACCACCAAGTACCAAAGTGCTCGTCAACACGAATGAAACGAGCCCAAAGTTGATAGAGTCTTGTTATTAAACGATTTTTAACCATTTAATTACCGAGTTCCTCTTGTCGCCTTCCGATTTCATCATCAGATCAGGGGGGTTACCATCAATTTTAAAAAAAACGCTCAATTCCCAGTCAGTTCAAAAGCAGGCCTGCTTTTAGCCTGCTAGAAATCATACTACGACGGCTTAAAAGGTGAACGTTTTTTGCGTCAAGGTGAACGGTTATGCTTATGTATGGCCTGCTATAATATCATTGCGTTTTATAACATCAGTTTAGAAATTCGAATCGTATATTTTTCTAGCGTATTGGTTTTCTGTTTATTAAGGTGAAAACATGACTTTGTTGGATATTTAATTTTTTTAACTATTTATTTATTATATTTTTTTTTATTTGCTATATTCACGTAACTGAAATACTAAGTAATCAAAATGTAAGTTCACCTTAATAAATAACTAGCCTCAAAGGTATAAAAATTTAATTGATTCTGAACGTGACGCTGGTAGATATCTTAACATTTTAGGCGCGTAAATTAAATGTCCTGTCTTTTTTTTATCTAAATTTTACCACTCAAAACTTTGATCAAAACCGAAAACAATATATAGATACTCAAGTATTTCTTTATATAAGCTTTTAGTAGGTACTTTCTTTACATAAAGTGATATCTGACGATCGGACCCAGTCGTCTTAAAAAAATTGTTTTGTAATGAAATGTAAATGTATGTAATGTAAATGTAAATGTGGCATCTTTAATATATTTATATCGGAAATATATTAAAGATGCCACGGAAATATAATATAGCAAAGAAGATATTATGATCATTACGTTTTAAGTAAAGTAACAAGTTTATAACCTTCTTCATCCCAAGGAATTTCAAAACATCCATACTGATATTGCGGTTAAAGCGAATTGATTTAAGCTTAAGATTATTTCAGACAAATGTAGCAAAATGCTGCAAGCATTTTTCTGGACCTGAATAAGGACCTTTGTAATTTTTTTATGTATAATGTGTTCTTTTCTGTATCCTATAACGGATTCCGTGTAAAAATTTGTATTTAAGTAATAATATTATAATGATATCAGTGTAAAGTTGTTATAAATTTAGTGTTTTGTAGCAATATATACCGAATAAGCAAATGATTTTTGTGACAATATTAGAATACCCTGGCCCATAAAGGTAAACTACACAAATTATTGCTGATTCCATTATATTGCTATTCTTGGAGTTGGGATGTTACACACTATGTGTATATTTACCATAAGTCTTACTCCTAATTGATAAATGTTAATAGCAGTGGAAACTGTAACTACAGTGTCCAAAGTCCAGATGCATAAAGCTTTGCTCATACAATATGAAGCCAGGGCATTATAACAAGCTATGTTTGGAGGTCATCTCATGTAGTTTTTTTTCTTTGTTTTAAACTGGTCATACATCCTTTAATTAAATTATATAGTCTGACATTTCCTATTTTTTATAGCATGAGTGTTAGTAACTGCAATTCTTATTTTGCTTTTAGAATAGGATACTTGAAGTCCAATCACCTGATAAATGACAGTAGATAAAGGACAGCATTACATACTATTTAAAGTACAGGAGTTGGATCTTATATTGGCATAGAACTGAAAAAAACAATTTGCTGTAGTAGATTTGATTGGTGTCCAAATTGACCTATTCGTATCACATATAAGTATAAAAAATTGCATAATTTTAGTATACATTTATTTTTTAAAACAGTATATGTGTATTTTCTGCCTTATTGATTTATTATTAGTGTCCATACTGAAGAACTAGAGTACAAGAACTGAGTAGTTCAAAAATAAAGTGTTCCGGTATAAAATATCAAGAAATCCTTAATACTGAGTAGTTCAAAAGTAGTCTGGTATAAAATATCAAGAAATCCTTAATAGCAGCCTGGGTGTAGGTAGTCATAGCAAATTCTCAATCCCTTAAATATATTGACTACCTAGTACCTACTATATTTTTTTAGGAATTTCAAGAATATATTCCAAATCCCAGTAGTACATACCTCCAACACATATTCTAGTTGAAAAGCCTATTAATCTGGCAACTGAACCCAGTGAAGTAAGATATTTGCTAACAATATTGTGCATGTTTATACAATGTCAAATCTTTTGTGGGAAAATAATAGGGGTTACTGAAATAAGCTTAACAATTGTCACAAGCAACTCATCTTGATTTTGCATGGGCTAAACCTGCCTACATTATATGTCCATTTGAAATAATTTGACTTATGTAATGAAAGAATTTTTCTAACAAGCACTTGTTAGAAAAATTATTTCAAAGTCTAAGTTTTGTTCATTATCCTCTGCATATAAACAAACTTACAAAATCCACTGCTTTTTTACATGCATTGTGCTATTTCTATTTTTTTTTTTTTGGTATACAGCTTTAACCACGACTTTTCATAAAAACTTTTACTTCTTTTGCTCAGTCAAGTAGCCAATGTGTTGATAGCAATGATGTGTATAAATATCATTAGTTGATAGTGTTGCTTTCTATCCATAAAATTATTAAAAATGGATTTTGTAGTTTGGCTTTTATTACTTACAAGCAAATTTTACTTCAATGATTTATCTAGGTTGAAAAATCAGGCAAGATTAGGTTAGGTTGAAAAATAAATTTATCATATAAATGTTAATTTATACAAGAAGTCAACAAAAAATATAAAGTCTGTCTTATTTTTGAAGCAGATAGCTATCCTGATGACATTACTGCATAACCATAGGATGATAGATGTTAGGTTTCATGTGTTAACTTAGTTAAGATTACAAGAAACCTTATCTTCCAAGCTAAAATATGTCTATGCCAAACACTGACATTATAGACAGGATAAACAAAGCTTTATACGCAATAGGGTCACATGGAGGAAGCCTTACCACAATGTTTTGATGTACATACCAATTAATTCCAGGGTGCACTGCAAGTCAGGTTGATATAAGGGCACTAAGGGGAACTTGGTCAACTCCTTTTACCCCGTGTTGGGTTGTCGAATATGATACCCTTTAATGTACTTTTGAATATAGAGAAATATCAAAATACCCAAATAGTTTTATAGCTTCTGTAGCATCCCAATTGCCTATTGGTTATGGTTACAAATAAGCACCTTCCACTATTTAGTAAAACAGATATACCATATTCACCAAGGTTTTTTTATATATATCACTAGCTGTTGCCAGCGACTTCGTCCGTGCGGACTTCGTTTACTCCGCACTGCTTCTCCACCGTAGGTTATAATATGTAGCCTATATGTTGACCCAACCTGTTAGTAATATCCATGCAAAATTTGAAGTAAATCCGTGCAGTACTTTTTGAGTTTACCCCAGACATACATACAGACAAACAGACAAAAATTCTAAAAACTATATTTTTGGCTTCGATATTGATTGTAAATCACGCCACTTGTATTCTTTTAAAAAAATATTTAATGTACAGTTTTGACTTTCCTACGATTTTATTACGTGTATAGATTAGATAGCAAACAAGCAGATGGCAATGCCACCATGCCATACTCCTGATAGAAAAAGAAACCATCACCTATAAATTGCTATTCTTGTGGTGGGATGGCAATGCCACATGCATGTCTACTGGCTACCTAACCCTCCAAACTGGAACATAACAATGACAAGCATTTATGCTGTTGTGGCAGGAATAGCTACCTACTAATCACAATGGTAGTGACACATATAGCCAATTAGTCGCCTTTTACGACATGCCTTGCAGAACAGTAGTTTGTCTATTCTTCAAAGGAGCCTAGGTCAACACGGGGAAAAGGTTATAACACATAAAAATATTTAAAAAAACATTTAATTTTATACTAAATAAAATATTTATTAAAAATAACAAACTGAGAATATAATAAACTTCTATTTTTACAAAGTGTGTGGCTTGCGCCCCATCGTCGGTATTGGTTGATATATATGCCATTCCACCATCTCGAGACGCCCTTCCAACGCAGGACGACATTTTTTTCTTCTTTTTGGCTGGCTTTTCAAATAGGTCGTCCAAACTGCTGCTGCTACGTGTTCTTTTTATTTTCAATGGCTGTGTCAATTGTAAATCTGACTCGTCGTCGTCAGACAGTGGATAATAATAATGTTTTAAAGTGTTCTCTTCAAGGATGCTCGAGGAATTCTGTAAAGGACATAATACCAAATATTAGACACTACGACATAGCTAACGTAAAATCCTAATACTATGTTATAAATCTAAAGTTTGTGCGTGTATATTTGTTACAAGTACTTACACGCCTTAACGACTGAATATATTTAGGTAAAATTTCTGTTCAGTATACATGTAGTACACATATGTATAGATTTAACACATACATCATTTCTGTGTGTGCATGTAGGTATAAACATTATTTTCTAACCAAATCTGAAAAAATATGTGTACGTTCATCATACAAGTATACTTTCCTCTCCGGTGAAATACATGAATAATATTGTAAAAATATGAAACGACAAAAATATTATATCTACATTCATTACACATATTTAATATATAAGATATTATAAGAGCAATAAATGAGATACTTACATCCATATTATCGAAGTAGCACGTGAACACAATAACACACACACACACGTTACAATAATGTAGCACTATCTCTGTTAAAATAATTATTTGATATATTGTAGATGTGCTTTCATCCAAGGATTATATAGGAAGTTTTAAGCAATTAACATTAGCGAACACGTTCTGTTACAAATCTTGTTGCTCATCACATTCGCATTAGCAATTATGATACAACATTCCAATGAATCGTTAGTGAAGTTCATACTTGTGTATTGCGAAACACCCACATACCTTAAGAGCATGTGAAGCTTTTGATACCGGAAGTGACCGATCCTGCTAGCCCAGACATCATGCAATATGGGTGTTTGTCAACAACACTAAATAAATACATTCAAACAAATCACCTCTGCGGCATAATGGTGCGGTGACGATGCTTGCCACATGAGATCCTAGGTTCGATTCCTGGGTCGGGATTGTCACCTATCACGTTGTGGAACTTAGTATCTTCGGCTAATCGTGGGAGCATTAGTTGTACCTCTGTCTACCTCTTCGGGGATATGGCCGTGAAGATACTTTTTTACATGCATACAAGTACTGGAATATATTTAATAAGCACACAGACCCAGTAATAATAGCACCACCACAGCGACTAGCACTGATGATGTATGTAATAAGATGGGTCAAGGTGGTGGTACTCAACCCGGTCGAGACGTTGCAGAACTCACCAACTAGTCAGTACTCACGATGTTAATGATATAAATTACTATGAAAAAAAAAAAAAGTAAAAGTCTTACAGGCTGCTAAAATGATAATAGAATGATCGCCATAATCGTGCTTTTGTCCGCTGAACAGGTGAATTGCAGTGGAACGTTAAGACGCTCGCTCTGCCTTCTCGACACGGGAATCAGCTTGATGATATTTATTTTATTCCATATTCATTAGTTGCAAGTGATACGCAATGCGAGACGTCCTAATGAGCTTTTAATAGTGCGATTGTGTGACGGGCGTTCGAGCTTAATGATAATGAGGTGATTAGATAACGAAGGAGAGCCAAGAATGCTAACTTTGCAACCGTGCGAGATATCAAAAAACGGATGCTTGCAATCGATCGGGCGTACCCGGAAACCCCCATTTTGACACCAATTTTTTTTTTTTTTTTTTTTAGTTTTGACCGACCACCAAGTGGGTCAGAAACACAGGTGGGACAGAAACAGGGATCCAGACCCAACGACCCGGGTGGTCGGGAACCAACGAATCCCTACTACTTAATATCGATAAAATGTCATTTAACATTGATGAAATATCAATTTACATTAGGACGATAATCTAGTCCCGGAAATGTGACAAATAAAAAAAATCGTTGATACTTCTGAATGTGCATAAGTTTTAACTGTACGTATCGTGAGACTGTTAGTAGCTATCATAATAAAACTGCAACCGTGAGGGAATTCATTCAATACAATTTTATATATTTATGTCTAATTGCATATTATTTAAAGCAGAAATAACCTGTGCTAGTAATATTGGCTGTAGAACTTTTTGATCTCTGTGGGTCTCTGATATGAGCCGAGCATTAACATAGATTGCTGTAAAACCTGCCAATGTGTAAATAGGAAGTTATGGGCAAATTTTCAAAACTTTGGTATTGCGTAAACAATTTTGAAAAAACCCATATTAACCCTTTTATATACTTAAACTTAACTTTAGACTTCTGGGTATTTATTTTCATAACGGGTACCAAATCTTTGCACAAACTATAAAATAAATCCTTGAATAACCTTAAAGGTGTAGTTATGAATTGAAATGAAGTAGTTTTGTGGAAAATAAACACATTTTTATGTTCATAGCTAAGTATCCATATTTATTTACAAATTCTCTTTTGTACAATTGAAAAGGGTCGTCCATCTCTTTAATTCGACACCGTCGGTTTCTTTTTATCTCGAAAAATTGATATTCGTCACATATCTACAAAAACAAAACGAATATATTTCACCCGCTTCACAACTTCATAAAAACAAACTTTTAAGTGGGTTTCATACATTAAAACATTATCACTAGTAAGTGTGCACTTTAAATTCCAACATTTAAGGCAATTACAGCTGCAAACGACCTTGAGTTTCTAACAGGAGCAGCGCAAATATTATTTTGCGCGTGGCAGGGTCCAAAGTCAAAGAGTATTTACAGTGGATGCAGATTCATACGTTTTAACATTTTTGTTCACCTATTAGAACTTTTATCATTATGAATCGACTGAATGTTGTCAAACTCAAAACCAATAACCAGTAATCGCCCATTTATCGGTTACATATACATTCATTTTAGAAAAACGATAAATATCTAAAGAAAAAAAATATACCGAAAATCGACAAAAAATTATATAACAATTTACGCAATAATAACAGTTACGTATCCTATTTCATAATACAATTGGAAACAGTTTTTTGAGGAAAAGAGCTGATTAGATTTTGTACTCAATTTGTAAATAAATCTGAAAGTCATATTAAAAAAATAGACCGGTCAAGCCGTTCAAAAATATAAGGTGAGGTATATACACACAGACAGACATACATACATACATACATACATACATACGTACATACATACGTACATACATACTGACGTCATCGTGAAAATATTCGGAAAAGTTTCTATGTCTCGATTTTCGAAAATCGGGGTATAATCAGTAGTTTCATAATCATCATACGTAGCGGCAAGATAAAAGTCTCTAAATTAGTTGACCCTGCCAAGCTATTTCTGAACTTCCCGCTAATTTGAGGTATTTTAAACTCAAAGGAACAAAAGGCCTCTGTGGTTTAGTGGTCCAGCGTTGGCGTTGACCACATGAGGTCCCGGGTTCGATTCCCGGGTCGGGCACTTAAAAAAAAGTGTTTTTTCAGTTTTATGAGAAACACAAAGTTGCCCGGGATTGGAAAGTGCCCGTTTGGCGATAGGCTTGCCACCTATCACATTTGTGGGACCAAGTATCTTCGGCTAATCGTGGGTGCACTTGTAATTACTCTGCCTACCCCTTCGGGGACATGGGCGTGAAGATACTTTTTTTTTAGGAACAAAAGGTATACTTAAGCAAAGATTTTTTTTCAGAGTTCAAAAATCTTAATTTTATTATAAGTGATAGTTATTTCATTTTTGAAAAGAAAATCAAACACCTATTTTCAAAAATTTTTGTTATTGATGAATTCCAAACACAACAACCGATTTTGATCAAATTGCGTTTTTGATGCAGTTTTTTAATGAGAAAAGCTGATTCGATTTTTAAATTCATCGGTACATTTACCTGAAAGTTATTTAAAAAATATTAAGTAAGTTTGCTAGAATCAAAAAATATTAATATTTGAAAAGCTCTGATTTTTGAAAACTTGATTCGATTTTGATTTTTGAATCTGCATTTAACGTAGTTCTTAAATACTAAAATATTGAAAAAGGCCAAAAACTTATTGATAAAAAATTTCGAAGTCAAGTCGAGAAACACAACTCTATCGAGTTTGGGCTCGTCTGATTCGTGTTGACGAGCACTACGGTGCTTGGTGGTTACTAGGATCCTCCAAGTTCCGATGATGAAGCCAGAAAGTGGCCATAGGAGCTCAGTACTAAAATGACACAACTCTATCGAGTTTGGGCTTATTAACCGACTTCAAAAAAAAGGAGGAGTTTCTCAATTCGGCAAGCATATATTTTTTTTTGGTATGTACACCGATTTCTCCGAGGTTTCTGAACCGATTTACTTGATTCTTTTTTTGTTTGATGCGGAATAGAATAGCTTTGAATTGGTCCCATAAAATTTGATTCAGGTAGGCCCAGTAGTTTTTATTTTATGAGCATTTTTTATTTATTTTACCTATGCCAATGTCTGAAATCAAATCTTGCAAGTAAATTTAATCCACTTCCCAGTTACCGAATGAGCTGAAATTTTGTATACGTATTTAAATTGGATGACAATAAAAACTTATTATGAGATAGACCTGATATGATTATGGAATCGGAAGGCGACAACAGGAACTCAGTAACTACGTGGTTAAAAATCGTTTGATAACAAGACTCTATCGACTTTGGGCTCGTTTCATTCGTGTTGACGAGCACTTTGGTACTTGGTAACTAGGATCTTCCAGGGTCCGATGATGTAGCCAGAAGTTGGCCATAGGAGCTCAGTAATTAAATGACAGACCTCTATCGAGTTTGAGCTCGTTTGATCGAAGTCGACGAGCACTTTGGTGCTTGGTGGTATCTATCCTCCAGGGTCTGATGTTGAAGCCAGAAGGTGACCATAGGAGCTCAGTACTTAAATTACACAACTCTATCGAGTTTGGGCTCGTCTGATTCGTGTTGACGAGCACTTTGGTAATTGGTGGTAACTAGGATCCTGCAGGGTTCGATGACGAAGCCACAAGGTGTCCATAGGAGCTCAGTAATTAAATGACACAACTCTATCGAGTTTGGGCTCGTTTGATTCGTGTTGACGAGCACTACGGTACTTGGTGGTAACTAGGATCCTTCAAGTTCCGATGATGAATCCAGAAGGTGGCAATAGGAGCTCAGTACTAAAATGACACAACCCTATCGAGTTTGGGCTCATTTGATTGGTGTTGACGAGCACTTTGGTGCTTGGTGGTAACTAGTTATAAAAGGAACTACCCTTGACACAAAAGTCTTTGTTCTACGTCTGTCAATTCGGTCAGTTCAGGAGATAGACATTACTTTCATGTTGTTCCAGTTCTGAGAAGGAACTTTTTTTTTTATGGTAGTCGAGCAACGGTAGCTCCTTCGGAAGGAAATCAAAATGTGCTGTGGCTAATGACGTGTCTCGTTTTGCATGTAATAATTTATTACAGATTGTGCATAGTACTTCAGCATATTGACGTGCGGTAGTTACAAAATTACGCTCAGTCATTGAACGAAGCCTTTGTGTCGTCTGACGCGCTGCCGCTAGCTGGTTCTCACGTTGCTGTGCAGACTCGGTTGCTGTACGTTGTCGTAGCTCTCTGCTCGGTGGACTCCTTAGCTAAATGCTCCTTAATGAGTCCAATTCTATGAGCTTTCCGCTAGGCAGATTCGTTCGCTAGACGCTCATTATTGAGACCAAGTCTATTAGCTCTCCGCTCAAAAGACTCATTCGCTATACGCTCTTGGATCTAACCGAGTTTAAAATTATACCGTACAAAAATTTCTTGACGTTAGCGTAATTTCATGTATGCTTTCATGGCTAACAAATGTTTTTCATGATCTTTAATAGCCTCATAAGAACGTGACATTGTGTTTCGAATAGCATTTTTACGGAGACGACTACTTTTATCCGTTCCGGTTTCTTGAGATCTATATTTTTTAAGGCACGCAGCATCTGTTTTAGGTCTACCCATAAATAATTGACAATACAACAATACACTAAAAAGTATTAAATAAAAATAACTACGTTAAAAAAACCGACTTCAAAAACTAAAATGTTAAAAAAAATAAAGATTTAAAATTAATTAAATACTACCTATTATTTATATGTGCTATTTACTAATAGGTTTGAAATCGGTGCCAAGCCTTAAACAAATATTAATATTTTAATCACTGAAATGAATACGAGCAAATTAATAAATAAAATGACTACTTTAAAGATTAAAATGCGTAAATATACCTAATAAAGAGCAACTAAATATTAATATTATAAGCAGCTTCAATCAATACGAAGGATAATAAAAAAATACTTACTAACATTTATTCAACAGAATTACTAAACTAAATGGTCATGTGAATTAATGTAGATTTATCAATTATGCTAAAACGCATCGAAATTTTTAATTTAGAATTTATACCACATAATGGTAGAATATGTTGGTACCTTAATTTATTTTTAACTACTTGTATTTTTTTTATTTTATTTTATTTTATTTTATTTTGGGTAAAAAACAGGTATACAATAAATATAATTTTTTAACATAAACTTAATTAATTAAACTAATTGCACACCCAACACTATTACCCACGACAATAATATATTGGCGGTTATGTCCTTGCTTTAACAACAGATTAATATATGTATACATATACATACACATATACATGTATATGTGTATCCATATATATACACACATATATAACACATATATATATACACACATACACACATATATACATATATACACACATACATCCATTAACAGTACTTATATTTGTACTCATCTAATACTAATGTATAAATGTATAAAGAGGAAAGATTTGTATGTTACTTACATACAAATCCTTCCTATTGTAACCAATTGGCTCAAAAATTACTAGACCAATTTTAAGAATTCTTTCATCATTTGAATGCTACATTGTCACTGATTAAAATAGGCTATTTTCTATATATGTATGACTATACGTTTGTCACAATATGTTTCAAAATAAATGTCCACCCGTGCGAAATCGGGACGAGCCGCTAGTAGTGAACATAGGCAAATAAAGTTATAGATTGTTGTAGGTACAAGTGGTTCTTAATAATTTGTTCTAAATGTAACTATTAAATTTATAACAAACTATTATTTAAACCTAATGCATATTTTGTAGTATCAATGAAAATTGGCAGAAGAAATCTGATCAATTTTAGAATTAATTTTGTTTTTAAATGAGGAAAATCCCAATTGGAATATATCAACATCAGTGAAATAATCGTTATGAGACTTCATAATACGGCACAGAGGAGCGCGAACCCCTGCTATTGTACGACACAGTTTTGGTGCAAAGAGACATTGCGGGTGAGTTTTTCGTATACGTTGCGAGCCACTTGGTATCCGTAGATATATTTGATTTGTTAGCTCATTGCAATCAAAATTATTATGACATATATTATAAAGTAGCTTTTGATCTAAGATTAGTCGTCTAGCATTGAGAGTAGGTAGGGAGAATTTAACTAATGACGAAGAGTATGAAGATTTGGAATGAAAGGATCTGTAAAACCTTAAAAACAGCAAAGAAAAACATCGACACGCGTGATTTGAACCTGCGACCATTTCCCTAAAGCCGGGACGCTCTTCCGCTGACCTAGTGTCGACAGTCACTAGATCAGCGGAAGAGCGTCCCGGCTTTAGGGAAATGGTCGCAGGTTCAAATCCCGCGTGTCGATGTTTTTCTTTGCTGTTTTTAAGGTTTTTCCAGATTCCCAAGCACGGGGTGAGTGCTATAACACAAAAATAAAAAGGATCTGTAATTTAAAGATCGCAGAAATTTGCGCTGCACCATCTCAATAGTTTCTTTGTACTTGGTAAAAAAGGGATTCCAAATAACTGTAGCATATTCTAATTGACATCTTACCAACGACTTATATAACAAAAGGTATAAAGAGGGTCGCTTGAAAGAAGAACATGTTCTCATTATAAGACCATACATCTGATATGCTTTACTGACAATATGTTTAACGTGTACATCAAAACGTAATTTTGAATCAATAAATAAGCCTAAATCTTTAATAGTTGTTACTTTTTCTAAACGGATATCACAAAGAGAATAAGCAAAATTAATAATGTTAGTTTTTTTGTTATTGTGTTAGTTTTACACTTATTTAGATTCAGAAATAGTTTATTATTAATACAATATCTTTGTAATCGATTGAGATCATCTTGTAGCTTTATATAATCGTCAATCGTTTCAACACGGCGATAAATTTTAAGATCATCAGCGTATAAAAGAAATTGAGAATTATGAAAACATTCCCCAATGTCATTTATATATAGAATAAACAAAAGAGGGCCCAAAATTGAACCTTGAGGGACCCCAAAGTAACTGTTATTTGGTTTGAAGAAAATCCATTTACTACAACTTTTTGTGTTCTATTTATGACGTAAGAGGAAAACCACCGTAGAAGATTACCGCGAATACCATTATATGCAAGCTTTTTAAGCAGCAAAATGTGATCCACTTTATCAAAAGCTTTACAGAAATCAGTATAAATCGCATCAACTTGAATGCACTCATCCATACTTTCAAACAGATATGAAGTATAAAGTAAAATATTAGTTATTGTCGAACGTTTCTGTACAAAACCATGTTGTTGTTTAATAATAACGTTGTGTAAAATTGGATAAATAGCCCTATGTACTAATCTCTCCAAAACCTTTGATGCAATAGAAAGCTTCAAAATAGGTCGATAGTTTGAGATATCATTTTTGCACCCACTTTTATAAACTGGAGTAACATTTGCAGTTTACCAGGCAAAGGGGACAATTCCTTCTCGAATACTGATGTTATATAATATACTAAGCGGTAAACTGATGGTGTCCGCAGTATATTTTAGAAAAAATGGAGGAATGAGATCTGGGCCAGGTCCCTTACATATGTCTAGGTCAGCCAGTTCTCTAGCTACAGCTTCTTTAGAAACATTTATATTAGAAATAAAATCTAGGCTAATATCTGACAGATGGGAAGATAAATCCACACTGCAATTATTAGAAATGTTTTTCTCATAAACAGAGCTAAAATACTTAGAAAACAACTCACAAATGCCACTATGAGATGTGGAGTTGTCATCCCTATAAAACATAGTGTTAGGGATATCTGTGTTCTTTTTTTGTCTATTAACATATGACCAAAAAGCTTTTACATCCTTATGGAGATTGTCCTCAATAGAAATAATGTATTTATTAAAACATTCTTGTGTTAAAATTTTAAATCTACGTCTAAAAGTAGAGAAAATTTCATAGTTAGATCTGTTTTTATATTTTTTCCACTTAATCCATGCTTTTTCCTTGTTTTTAAATACATGTATAACACTAGGCGAAAACCAAACCGGAAAATTGTCAGACCTTTGTGCACGTAAGGGAACGTGTTTTATTATACATACATACATACATATCTTCACGCCAGATCCCTTACGGGGTAGGCAGAGAGAACCGAGTGCCATACATCACGATCCTTGCAGGCTTGTCTGGCTTCTTCCACATTCATCACTCTCTTCATACACACACGCCGGTTGCGAAGACTCTTGACACCACCTTCGGACGGTACTCGATCAATCTGATCGTGGTATGTCAGTCTTGGTCTTCCCCGGTACCTACATCCTTCCACATTCGCGTTGTATATCTGTTTTGTTAACCTTTCATCTACCATTCTTTCTACATGTCCGAACCAACGGAGCATGCCCTTTCTCATCTTTACACCGACACTTTCTTTCAAACCTAACCTCTCTCTCACTTCGACATTATGAACCCGGTCCGCGAGTGTCACACCACATATTTTTCTTAGCGACCTCATCTCGACCGCGTTAATTCTACTTTCATGCCGTTTCTGACATACCCAACTCTCACTTCCATACAATAGCGTTGGGATAAGCACATGATTATGCAGGGCTAGACGGGCACCCTGACTTAAAATTGTGCTATTAAGTAATCTCCCTAACGCTCCATTCACTCTGTTCCCTGCACACACTCTTCTTTCAACATCAGCGGTGTACCTTCCATCCCTGCTAAAAGCACATCCTAGATATACAAACTCATCCACTTGTTCCAGCACTACATCATCGACCACAACTCTTACATCCGTTCTGGTTGCTTCTCTTTCAAATACCAAAACTTTAGTTTTCTTCGCATTCAAATATAAGCCCATATTCTTACAATCCTCATTCATAACTGTGACCAGTGTTTGCAGCTCAGATGGTGTTGAGCCTAAAAGTACAGCGTCATCTGCATAAAGCAGGCAGTTCACAACTAGATCACTCATGCGCATTCCCACATTCCATGACCTCAATCTTTGGAGACACTTATCCAGATATAGAATAAACAGACGAGCTGACAACACACAACCCTGCTTGACGCCGATATTGACATCGAACCAGGGCGATATATTGCCGTCCACCCGCACACATGCTTTGCAATCCCAGTATATGGTGGTAAAGCACGCAGCAGACGCCCATCTATCCCATAACTGGGTAAAATGTCCCAAAGTTTCTTTCGCACAACTCTATCAAACGCTTTCTCCAAATCCACAAAACCGCAGAAAACCTTCTGGCCGACAGCCAGATGCTTCTCTATGATGTTGCGGAGTGAGAAAACTTGATCCATACATCCTCTTCCAGATCTGAAACACCCTTGTGCCTCCTCCCACATCTTATAATACCATAAATAATGTCATAAAATCGATCCGTTGCTAATTCGACTGGAATATCACTGAAAATGACGGACCAATCAACCTCTTTAATATCATTGTTAATATTTGCATAATCACCTTCTAAAAAGTGGTATCTTGGCTCTAAGTTCTTGGTTAAGCATTTATATTCCTGCTGATTTATTTTAATGGTTACACAAAACGGTGGATAAAAGCTATCTACTGGTACCAGTGGGTTGATTGGAGTCTCACAAGATATTGAATCGTCATTACATATTAACAGGTCTATGTACCGATCATGACTGTTGGGAATATTATTGTATTGTTTACAGTTTAAACACGAAAAGAAATTAGATATTATTTGACTATGGGGTGTGTTACAACTTACAAGATTAATAGTATACGCTGAAAGACTATCCTTTATACATTCTAAATACGGTAGATTAAAATCGCCAAGTATATATATGTTATCCACATTTGCATTTTCGTGTTCTGTTTGTAATGCATAAAAAAAGGATTCATATGCGGTTGATAATTGGTTGGGGGGAATATACACCCCACACATTATATGATATTTATTTCTATTATGGGATTTAAATTTTAAAAGCACATACTCAAAGTTAAGCGGGATTACAGAATTTAGAGTACAACGAGTAGTAAATATAGACTGGTGCACCGCTATCAGAGTACCACCGCCATCCTTCTTACCAGTTGCATCACGGTTCCTATCACATCGAAATACTTTATATCGCGAGTCTATAAATTCAGAATCAAGTATATTAGAAGATAAACAAGTTTCCGTAAGAACTATAACATCATAGCATTCTGCTAAAATATTCATATATATCGTATTTAATTTTGTTCTCAACCCTCTGCAGTTTTGATAGTACAAAACGATATTGTTATCATTGTGATGCGCAAAAAGTAGATTCGTCACGAGTATGCTACAGTTATTTATTCGGTTAAAATTAAAAAGCTGTGTATATTTACAGCGCACGGTGAATATAGAAATCGAAACAGTTCCATAAAATGTAGTGTATGTTTTTGTGTGTAAAATATTTGACGGAAAAACGTTGTGCATATAAATACGTTGGTAGCCTAATTAATTTTTAACAACTTGTAACACCCATATTCTTGCAAATAACTGTTTTCTTTCTTTCTTTCTTTCAAAAATTTTATGTACTTATTCAAAACTTTTGTCAACGACGTCTACTCGCGCGTTGCTGCCGGTGTAAGTATTAAAATGGCTTGGCACCGACTTCAAACCTATTAGTAAATAGCACATACAAATAATAGGTAGTATTTAATTAATATTAAATATTTATTATTTTTTAAATTTTAGTTTTTGAAATCGGTTTTTTTAAAGTAGTTATTTTTATGTCACAATATTTTTTTATAATTACCTTATTATATTTTGTTTTTTACAATTGAATATATTAAAAAATGTGAAGGTTAACTACGAAAACCATGTGACCGACGAAAATGTGAGTTACTTAGAGGGATTAAAATAATAAATATACCAAGGAGAAAAGCATTTTCTATTCATTTTAGAAACAGCTATTTTGTAGATGTTTATTGTAAAGAAGAACTTGGCTGGACTCGCTACCGCTTGCCCAGATCCACAAATTTTATTAAACAGTTTAGTATAATTAACTAGCAGCAATATCAATTTATTAAAATCAAGTTAAAAATAGATTAAATTATTTTGAAATAAAGCATGAAAATATTATATTATTATTTTGAAATAAAACATAGACATTGAAGTCGAATATATTTTCCATATATATTATATTACATTGCATTACATTACATATTACATCTATACATATAATAAAAATGTAAGAGGTCGATTTCTGTACATTGAAGATATTTTAAAAATTTTTTTTTTGGGAGATACTCTTTAATCGATACTGAAGCGAAATATATATTTTTTTTAATTTTTGTCTGTCTGTCTGTCTGTCTGTCTGTATCAAGGCCACGCATCACGCCGAATCTACTGAACGGATTCAAATGAAATTTAGCATAATTAGAGTTCGTACTCCGAAGAAGGTTATAGGATATTTTTTATCCCAAAATTCAGTACGGTTCCCGTGGGATAGGGGATAAAAACAAAAACGTATATTAAGCTTTAATTCATTAACCTGTAGTCCGAAATCCTTTATTATTTTTTTGTTCAAAAGTAAATACTATAAAGATTATCCCTTAAAAATTTCAAGGTCATGAGTTTTATAATTTAGAAGTTACAGACATCACAAATTTCAACGGTTTCGGGTGGTAAGTCCAGTTGAACGTGACACCCGGAATATATACAAAACCTTTGAACGCACGGCTCATTATAAGTTAGCGTTATCATTTCATAGTTTTTGTATGTATGTATAGTGTATGTATGTATGTATGTATAGTGTTTGTATAATGGATATAATCCGAGAGAATCAGTTCAAGAATGTGTACTTTTTTATTAAATCTATACATTTTATATATTTAATCTATATCTATATCTATACATGTAATAAAACTGTAAGAGGTCGAATTCTGTACATTGAAGATATTTTAAAAATTTTTTTTGGAAGATACTCTTTAATCGATACTAAGGCGAAAAATGAAATTTTTTTAATTTTTGTCTGTCTGTCTGTCTGTCTGTATCAAGGTCGTGCATCACGCCGAATCTACTGAACGGATTCAAATGAAATTTAGCATGATTAGAGTTACTACTCCGAAGAAGGTTATAGGATATTTTTTATCCCAAAATTCAGTATGGTTCCCGTGGGATAGGGGATGAAGATAAAAACGTATATTTAGCTTTAATTCATTAACCTGTCATACGAAATCCTTTATTATTTTTTTGTTCAAAAGTAAGTACTATAAAGATTATTCCTTAAAAATTTCAAGTTCATGAGTTTTATAATTTAGAAGTTACAGACATCAGAAGTTTCAACGGTTTCGGGTGGTAAGTCCAGTTGAACGTGACACCCGGAGTGTATACAAAGCCTTTGAACGCACGGCTCATTATAAGTTAGCGTTATCATTTCATAGTTTTTGTATGTATGTATAGTGTATGTATGTATGTATGTATGTATAGTGTTTGTATAATGGATATAATCCGAGAGAATCAGTTCAAGAATGTGTACTTTTTTATTAAATCTATACATTTTATATATTTAATCTATATCTATATCTATACATGTAATAAAACTGTAAGAGGTCGAATTCTGTACATTGAAGATATTTTAAAAATTTTTTTTGGAAGATACTCTTTAATCGATACTGAAGCGAAAAATGTAATTTTTTTAATTTTTGTCTGTCTGTCTGTCTGTCTGTATCAAGGTCGTGCATCACGCCGAATCTACTGAACGGATTCAAATGAAATTTAGCATGATTAGAGTTACTACTCCGAAGAAGGTTATAGGATATTTTTTATCCCAAAATTCAGTATGGTTCCCGTGGGATAGGGGATGAAGATAAAAACGTATATTTAGCTTTAATTCATTAACCTGTCATACGAAATCCTTTATTATTTTTTTGTTCAAAAGTAAGTACTATAAAGATTATTCCTTAAAAATTTCAAGTTCATGAGTTTTATAATTTAGAAGTTACAGACATCAGAAGTTTCAACGGTTTCGGGTGGTAAGTCCAGTTGAACGTGACACCCGGAGTGTATACAAAACCTTTGAACGCACAGCTCAATATAAGTTAGCATTTCATTTCATAGTGGTACGAGAGATTCAGTTTTAGAATGTATAACAGTAATAGTAGCGATCTGGAAATTTATGGACTTAGCAAAAATTAAGCTGCTAAGTCGATGACGTCACGATAAAAATATATCTTTAAGTATATAAAAAAAATATATTTTAGAATATAAAAAAAATATTTTTTTTACATTTTAAATATATATTTTATAGTGGTTATATTTTAAATATATTTTTTTTATATCTATGTACTTTCATTTTTCATGAGTCTGAAGATATATTTGATATATATGTTATTTATATTTTGATAAATATACATTTTATATATTTCAAAATATATTCTATAAATATTTTATTTATATTCAAAATATATACAATATATACTTAAAACGGCCAAAAGTTGTATACTAAAAATATATTTTTTTTATAAAATTTATATATTTTGATATATAATTTATATATTTTTCATGTATTTTTCATATATTTAAAATATATAATTTTTATATTTTAAAATATATTTTTTATATATTTTTTTTTCATGGGGGTTGTGTGGTTCTGATAAGAGTGAATTTAGATAGTAAACAGATGGTTTATTACAAATGTATTGTTGTAGAAGGATTGATGAATAGATTTTGAAGTATATAGCTTTTTAAAATTAGAATTAAAATTTTGAACAAATATATTTTGTATGCTAAGAGATAAAAATATAATAATAAACATTAAAAAAGAAATCTGGTTCTTTGAATTAAAAAAATCCATAAGTATAATTTAGATGAAAAATATAAAATATTTGTAACATGATTGGTCAAATATATCATAAGCATGAAAATATATATAATTCTATACTAACAGTTAGTTGCACGCTTGCGCGCGCAACGTATACTACTCTATTTAAATATGATCATTACTATTTAATTGAAATTTATATACCTAAAATTATTTATTATATTGAACTTCAATAAATTACTCAAACTACTATAATTTTATAAACTATTATAATTAAAATAATTCGGATAGCCCGAGCCGGGAATCGAACCCGGTTTCGTTTGGTCGCGCACTAAAGGCACTTTCAGCTAAGTTATCCGAGACTTTGTCCATAACAATCTATCAGTCTAATAATTTTTTATAATTAAATATGAGAACATCTAGGATCTTAATATAATATAACTGCTTAGAAATTTTTATTATTTAGCGACGTTTTGTGCATTTTGTTTGTACTTAGGCTATCTACAGATACAAACATAAAATGAATGCACACAATTTAATGACATATAAATATGTACCAAGTAACATAATAATAAACATACCACAATACATTTCTTAGCATCCTTAATTTAATATTTAATTTCTTGTAATATCTTATACACTATCGATCACTGCAGTTGGTCAAATTTAATTAATTAAAATTAATTAATTAACTTAATTTTTTTTGTAACACGATAGAAAAATATTTATAAAAATATAGTCGATATAATTAATTATTAATATTTACTTAAGCTAATGTATAGAGTAATTAAAAAAAAAAAGTTTTGAAAACTGTATTTTTATTTATACCTCAGTCAAATATTTTTTTTTAATTCTTTGAAGGAATTGCAGGCCCCCTACCGCGGATGGCTATGTAACTCAGTGTCGTTTAATTGCAATTAATAAAATAAAAAACCCAAAAGACTGCATATCTTTATATATTGTGTACATTGATTCCACTATTGTTCAGATTTTTCATCGTAATTTTGTGGAAATATTTTAATGCGTAGATACTTTATAGGCTGACGAATTACAGTCAAATGCTCTTTTCGGACAAGATTCGTTAGATTTAATAACATATACTTCAATAGATTTCTTCAAATTTGGCTTACGTGACTTATGTCAGGACACGTTTGTTTATAAATAACATCGTACCCTGATAGCCACCTTACCTATAACTTACTGTCAATCTACGTCCGCAATTTGAAGCAAACTTGACGGAAAGAGTTGGCAAAGCGAGCGATTACCTATTAGTTACCTATAACTTACTCTGCAAATAGACGTCAAAACTTGCTGTACAAGTATTTCCTTCAAATTGTAGTAAAGTTGAAAGGAAATTTAACTACAAGTTTGATTGTTAACTTGTATTCAAGTTGCGGCTGTAGATTTCCGTCAATTTGCTTACGATTGTTGTTGAGAGAAGAATTACCGCCAACTTGATGTATAAATTAACCGTAACCGATTCAAACGCTGAGCGTCTTCATTTATTATATTAATAACGCGGTTTTTTAAGTGAAATAAATCTACAAATCTAAAAAAAACTATTTTTTCAGCGTATAAAAAATTAGTCATAAACATCTTGACAGTATTACATATTTATACACTATATATTTTCAGTATTTTTGAATCGCTTGTCCTATTTTTCCTTGTTAGCCACCGGAAAACCCAGCAATTCACTAACAAGATTATCAGAACTACCTAACAAGTACTTTAATTATAATCCAAAGTAGGAAATTTCGTTTGACGTCAAGTTAATTAGTGTTATCAGGAGGTAAATCGATCTTTATAATTAGCCTATAACTTCCGTTAATTAGCCTAAAACCCAATAATATTCGATAACGAACCTCAAACTAGGGATGCACGATTCCAAAAAAAAATCGATCTCGAGAATCGCGACAAATTTTATCGAAAGAATCGATTCTCGATAAAATCGAGTGTAGAAGAATCGATCCATTGATAATCGATCGTTTGAATAAAGGCGTAATTTTCAAATTTAAAGAATTCCATATCATTGTAATGAACTAATTTAAAAATTAATATGGCTTATACTAATGCATTTTCAATTATTAAAATAAACGTTTCTTCTAGATTGAATATAATATTTTATAGCACTTAATAACAGTAAATTATAATTTTTTTACTAAATGCTTTCTAATATTTAAATGAGTTAATTAATTATTAATTAAATTGATTTAATTAAATAATAATACTACTATTAAATGTTAATCAAATAAAAAGTATTATTAGTAAAATGTATATTTATTTTAATAAAAAAATTTTCAACGACACAGAATTTATTAGATATTACACCATATTTGTATTTTATTTATATAGTGAATGAGTTTTAAAAAATTACACTTGTTGATTTAAATAATTTCTGTATGTGGAATTTTTTCTCATTTTAACTGCTACAATTTATTTGTTATAATATTTAAAAATAAATAATAGTTTAAAAAAACTAAAAACACGCTTTTTATAGAAAATCAAACTAAAAAATAGAAAATAAATTTTAATAAATTTAAACTAAGAACAGTGTTAAAAATTTCAATAAATATAAATTAATAATAGTGTGAATAAAAAATTTTTATTTTATTTTAAAAAAAGCGTGGGGTGCATGGTGTCAATAGTTATAAATATTTTATTGACAGATATGAGTAGAGTGATTATCATTTTGATAATATCTTAAAAAGCACCCCACGCTTTTTTTTAAATAAAATATTTTTTTTATTCACACTATTATTAATTTATATTTATTGAAATTTTCAACACTATTCTTAATTTAAATTTATTAAATTTTTTTTTTTTTTTTGCTTTGATTTTCTATAAAAAGCGTGCTTTTAGTTTTTTTAAACTATTATTTATTTTTTACTTTTTAGTTTGGTTTATTCATAAAAGCGTAATTTTTTAGTTTTTTAAAACTATTATTTGTTTTGTAAAATTAAAATTCTCCTTAGTATTCAAAAATTTGTCAATATTGGAGAAATCGGCTAAAGATAATTATTGGAAATTAAAATTAACATCAAGTCCTGTCTTATCGACTGTAGGAATAATTATAAAAAATTAAAATTAAGTTTCTTACCTTATCGACTATAGATGAAAATTATATAAAATAACAAAAATCATATTTTGCAAATTAAAAAATGGAATAATTTTATCAAACATACAAACATACAAAAGTACAAACGTACAAACATACAAACATACATATAGGTGAAGCTAATAAAAAGTTTGTAAAAATTATATGTCTCAATTTTAGAATCAAATTTGTAAATTACTTAAAAAATACTTTCTTTGAAAATTCCCGGTTATCGTCGCCATTTTATTTTTAGACGATCGATTTCGACTCTGAAGAATCGATTTGTCGATTCAACTTGCTCTGAAGAATCGATCTAAATAATCGAATCGACAACAGGAAAAGATCGATTCTAGTAAGAATCGATTTTGAATCGTGCATCCCTACCTCAAACTACTCCATGGAGTATTTTTACTTATTTTTAGTCTATGGTTATTTATTTGTAATAATAAATTAGAGGCATAATTTATCTTTTATAAATTTTAATATTATGCTCAAACGATCATTTCGAAATCAATATATTTGAATGAGTATATGTTAGACTTTTCATCAATAAACAGCATAAAATAATACAAATAATGTAAATTATAAATAATAAGCTGTTATGCTCAATCACCCCATAGGATTAGCTTATAAGAATAATAAGATGTTGAATCATCTATCGGTCGTACGGCGTAGGACGTTAGGTATCAGTCTGGCAAGCGCGCGGCTCGGGTTCGATTCTTAGTTAGGGTAAATGGTATTATTGTACAAAATTATGAAATAACAAACAGAAAACCTATGAACTTTTAAACTAACGCGTTCTACTATCATTTTTAAATATATAAACGGGTCAATAACGCGTACATATATAGAACTTACTTGTAAAGCTCGACGTTTCGGCCAAGTTACATTGACCGTGGTCACGAGCAGACATTATTTTTAGCAATTATAATTCCTAAAACTGTTCAACTGTAGCAACATAACTGATGTAAATTATGGTCGACTGCATTAGTTAATGATTAACAGGAAAAAACCAATTTATTTTGCGCATTATAAATACATTTTATCGTCCGTTCTCTGAATTATGTTTATCGCTGTTTTTGTTACTAATTAGTTTATAAATACATTTTCCGTATTATGTAGCTAGCACTTTTAAATATTAACCAAGCATGATGATTTTTTTTTTTGATAATAAAATAAAAATTCGCAACATTTTAGACTTTTAATTAATAAAACACCCTTCAAAATATTCCATGAAAGTTAATTCAAAAGAAAGGAAAGTTTTGAGTTGATGAAAACCCAAATAATTTAGTTTAGTTTTGATTCAAAATGATACTACTCCACTATCAGTAGAAAACAATAAAGCCCTTGAGTTTACAGAATGTTTTGCGTAACAAAAACAATTTTTTTTTAATTATCAATTTTTGGGTTCCAATTTCTAAATTTCGACATTGAAGCGAGCTCTGGATACTTTTTTATTAAAGTTATTATAAATGCAATTTTACTAGCTTAAAAATTAGTAAAATATGTGTAAAATATAAACCTAAAAATTTTATTTATTTATATAAGAATAAGTATAATATATTTGAAAATATAACAGGTCAATTTTCAGGTTTTTGCTAATATCTCAGAAAAGATGCATCTAATCGAAATTGAGTATACTAATAGAATTTGTTCTTTATAAAATTTAACGTAAGGATAGGCTATTGAGAAAATTCATTATTTTGTTTTTACATTGCATAACGTAAAAAAGGATAAAAAAGTATCTACACGCCCATATCCGAAATTTAGCATGATTAGAGGTACTACTCCGAAGAAGGTTATAGGATATTTTTATCCCAAAATTCAGTATGGTTCCCGTGGGATAGGGGATGAAGATAAAAACGTATATTTAGCTTTAATTCATTAACCTGTCATATGAAATCCTTTATTATTTTTTTGTTCAAAAGTAAGTACTATAAAGATTATTTCTTAAAAATTTCAAGTTCATGAGTTTTATAATTTGGAAGTTACAGACATCAGAAGTTTTAACGGTTTCGGGTGGTAAGTCCAGTTGAACGTGACACCCGGAGTGTATACAAAACCTTTGAACGCACAGCTCAATAGAAGTTAGCATTTCATTTCATAGTGGTACGAGAGATTCAGTTTTAGAATGTATACTTTTTTATTAAAGTTATTATAAATGCAATTTTACTAGCTTAAAAATTAGTAAAATATGTGTAAAATATAAACCTAAACATTTGATTTATTTATATAAGAATAAGTATAATATATTTGAAAATATAACAGGTCAATTTTCAGGTTTTTGCTAATATCTCAGAAAAGATGCATCTAATCGAAATTGAGTATACTAATAGAATTTGTTCTTTATAAAATTTAACGTAAGGATAGGCTATTGAGAAAATTCATTATTTTGTTTTTACATTGCATAACGTAAAAAAGGATAAAAAAGTATCTACACGCCCATATCCTGGAATACGTAGGCAGAGGTGCAAGAAGTGTACCCACGATTAGCCGAAAATGCTCTCTCACAATGTGATAGGTGGCAAGCCAATCCCGGGCAACGTTGTTTTATCAAAAATTGAAAAAGTACATTTTGTTTTGCCTGACCCAGGAATCGGACCCGGGATCGCATATGGTCAACGACGATACCGGACCGCTAAGACAACACGGTAAATATTTCAAAATTAGATACATCGATCAGTTATCTTTTAAAATGAATGAAACTTCTGCAAGTGTAGATGTTAAAGTGCCTAAGCCACTTAGTATACTGACTAACGTCGGACTCCAAAATACTTTACAAAAAATTGTTAAGTAGAATATACGAACATGTACTTATAAGTTCTGTCCAGAATAAGATCAACATCGTACAGAAAAAATTTACACACATATAACTTCATCAAAACAAATTCTATCAAAAGATACTTAACTTTCCTTTATTTGTGAGAATCAAAAATCGAAAATGTGAGGAAAAATTACGTGGCGTTGTTGTTTTTTATTAAAGTATCATCACGCCCGGTTCCCTTGCGACGTAGGCAGAGTAAACCGACCGTTTATAGACTTTCCGGTTCACTGCGATTCACCGGTTTGTCGGTGGTGAGATAAATGGTAATCCTCATCGCCGCATATTCGATCGACTATTTTTAGCGATAACTGGAACCGAAAGTTTTACGTGCTCATCCGAGGCACGGCAGTGGTAATATATATACCACTCCGCCAGTTTCCGTGTTGCTACTGAGATTTTAGATTTTCGAGAAAATCCTCGAAAATATCTCAATAACATCTTTGACCGACCCGGGGATTGAACCCGGGACCTCATGATCTGAGCCAAATAGGCTGTCCCTAGACCACGAGGCAGAGTAGTTTGTTATAATAATAAAAAAACCCTTGACTGCTTATCTTTACAAATTTACATTAAAAATATTTTTTAAAGAATGAAAATATTAATAAATTTAAGAAAAGTGCAACAAGATGTTTTTTTTTATTGCAAATTGTTTTCAATGAAAAGAATAGCTTCTTAGTCAAAGGCTATTTTGTGTTTTATTAATAACAAACTACAAAGCCATGTGTTAATTTATTTGTTTTTAACTTCCCGCTACGAAATTTGCTTTAAATAAAAATTATTCATAAAAAAACCTGAATAAATAACTTTTTATTTTTTTAATTAGGTATATATTTTTAACTTCCCGCTACGTAGCTACGTAGATAAGGAAGTTATTGATTTTGCCTCGATTTTCGAAAATCGAGTGTTCACCAGATCTCCACGTTTTGAGGACCTAGGAACCTTTTCCGACTATTTTCATGATGACATATGTATGTATGTGTGTGTGTGTGCGCGCGTGAGTGTGTATGTGTGTATGTAAACATCTCATTAATTTTGAACGGCTTGACCGATCGAAACGTGGTTAATGGGATTCGATTGGATTCCACTCAACTTAGACTTCCTGAAAATTTTAACTAATTCAGTAAAGGAGATTTTGAGAAATTTTGGAAAACCTCACAAAGGTTTTTGGCAGAACAATATTTTTTTAATACAATTTCCAGATTAATGAACCGATATAGTACAAAATTTAATCAGCTTTACTTCTCAAAAAACTGCCTCCAATGCATAAATTTCGTTCGGAGTTATTTTTTTCGACATAACTTCGAATTTTTTTAACTAATCATTTTTAATCTTCTGCAATATTTTAGTACGTACTAAAAAAACTATATTGAATTTCAAAAATCAAAATCGAGTCAAATTTTCAAAAGGTACAGCTTTTCAAACATTAAAATTACGTTGTTTACAGTAAACTTATAACAGATTTTTTAAAAAACTTTCAGGTTAATATACCGTTTGATATAAAAATCGAATTAGGTTTGCCCTCTAAAAAACCACGCTAAATACTGGAAATTGGTTCAAAACTGGATTTATTTGGGATTTGTCAGTGACGATTCAATATAAAAAAAAAGTTTAAAAAAAAAAAGTTTTTTTTTACATTTCTTCGACATTTTTTAACCTATCGATTAAAACAATTTTGAATTAAACAATTGCGTTGAATGCCATTCGAAAGATCACAATCAATCATCAATTTTAAAAAATATGATGTATATTGTTCAAACATTAATTTCCTAAGTATCATTTATATAAACTAGATTTTTTGAACTTTTCGAACTCTAGGGAACTTTTAGGGAAGCGCGTTCTATCTTAGGCCGCATCTTAGCTTACCGTCAGGCGAGATCGTAGTCAAGCGCTTCCCTAATGATAATAAAAAAACATGTCGATTCCACGCGTATTTTACGAAATATTGGCAAAAAATTGCAAAAAGCCGTATTTTAATTGTTTTAAACAAAATGTTCCTAACCCCCACACGTCCTCCTCCACGGTCAAGATATTATGCTTAATAATAATAACATTGCAGTTATAACGTTTACTGGAAGCAAATACTATTTATTTCGCCCTGACTTATAGGTCTTGACTAATACTACTGCAATGGAGTCAGATATTGTTAATTATCAGACATACACCATGGATTTTAAAATTAGTTACCTTAAATATCATCGTTGCCCATTAGGAACCTAGGTACAAGCCAATACTTTCACCTTCAATCTTTTGCCCTCAAAAAATCTTAAAGTTGTTATGATAATAATATCTAAGGTTGTTGAAACTAAAAATGTCTATTTTGAAGTTTTAATGCTGTAACTTTTGATCGCGATTTTATCGATTTTAATCTTTCAAACAGCATTAAACGCAGTTTTAGCAAGATGAAAAACGTTGTCTTGGGAGAAAATTAACTGTTTGAAAAATCTCAAAGTTATGTTTAACCACATTTTTTTTAATTTTTTCGTACGCGGTAACTCCTGAAGGATTATTGACCGAGCCTTCTGCTCTGAAACCGGCTATGATGTGAAACGTTGCACGTAATATAACAAATATAAACTAAACCGTGCAGTCGTTAAACAGCGAACAGCTGTCAATGGAGTAAGGATAACACCGTAAATAACTCTGGGTGGAAGTTTTTTTGGACTCACTTCAAGGTAGACGAAAACATTTTTTTACAAATAAGAATTAAATTCGCAGTCTCTTG
This sequence comes from Apodemia mormo, assembly GCA_036924255.1. NCBI lineage: Eukaryota > Metazoa > Arthropoda > Insecta > Lepidoptera > Riodinidae > Apodemia > Apodemia mormo. Next base: position 135,921 of record JAUPFN010000059.1, read on the forward strand.
GTTGATTATGATTGCCCTGGCAGTGGCGTATTTTAGTTGCGACACTTTTATCCGGTGGAAGGATAGCCCCAGCCATGTTTAAAAATTATAATACAGATGAAGACATTTGCTTCACCGGTGTGCAATTTTCCTTTCTATAAAAAATAGGTTTTGCAAAAATGATTTTATTCAAATATGAAATCATTTTTTAAATGGAATGAGTATATAATGGCAAACAAATAAAACTGTAAGCATGACAGTAGAAAATAAAAGGCGAGGTGACTTCAGTTAAACACTGCCTAAATCCCTACAAGACACAAGGTTCGTTATCAAAGTCAACGTGTTTTCAAATCCACGCTAAAAGAATCCTTTCTTAATATTTCTCATTTGATAAAAGTGCTTCGCCGTCCAAAGTATTGCTGAATACGAGAAATACTGTGGTCAGTTCCTAATAATTACTCTGCAAGGATGGCCAAACGCGAACGAAATCGCGGGTACAGCTAGTATTACATAATCACATAAAACACATAGAGACAATAAGATAACTTATGTCCGTTCGGTGTGACTGCTCTGTAGCGAATATCCCGAGTGTAAGTCTTCACACACTCCTAAGATGGAGTGGGGAAATGGCCTCGGGGCTGAAGGCCCCCTTGTCATGGTTTCTAGCGCTGGCCGTGGACACGGCCAGGTCATTGGGTTTTGGTTTTGAGAATACCAGAGTGGTAGTTTTTGAAAATGAGATAAAAAGGGAGTTTACGAGAAAGAGAGCTTAAAAGAGAGCTCGCCCACCCTCGGTTTCTTCACGCGGCCGCGAGCGGTTGGCTCCACCGGTTTAGACCCGTTGAGGAAGTCCGGCGAAGACCGACCAGCGATCGCAGGGCAACTTTGATGAGAGGGTGGGGAGGGGGGGTAACTAACTATTTAAGACATCTCTAGGGAAGGGCCTCGCGTCGGGAGGACGCGAGTGCCAAGCTGCTATTCTGTGCAGGTGAGGGTGAGATGAGGAGTCGGCGCGCTCATACATCTGACAGGTGACATTCGCTGCATCGTCAGCGTAGAGTGCAAGGGAGCAGCCGTCTCCCACCGGTATGTCATTAGTATAGACCGAATATAGCGTCGGCGAGAGGCAGTTTCCCTGTGGAACTCCTGCTCTGATGGTCTTCTCCTGCGAAAAGGTGTCCTCAACTGAAACTCTGAATTTTCTGTCAGTCAGGAATGATTTGACTATCCTGATGAACTGGAGTGGGATGTTCTCTTTGGCCAATTTATATAGCAATCCGTCGTGCCATACCCTGTCAAACGCCTTCTCCGTGTCCAAGAGCACTGCAATATATATAGAAGAGGGGGCAAACGAGCAGGAGGTGCACCTGATGGTAAGTGATCACCACCGCCCATGGACATCCACAATACCAGAGGTCTTGCAGTTGCGTTGCCGGCCTTTTAAGAATGAGTAAGCTCTTTTCTTGAAGGCCCCCAAGTCGTAACCTTTTGGAAACACCCCTGCCGGTAATTGGTTCCACAACAAAGTAGTGCGAGGCAAAAAGTGTCGAGAGAAACGCACAGTTGTGGATTTCCAGACATCGAGATGGTGAGGATGGAATTTAAAATTTTGACGAGATGTCCGATGATGGAATTCGGCGGCAGGAATTAATCCAAATAACTCGTCGGAACACTCTCCATGAAAGATACGATAGAAGACACAGAGTGAGCCAACATCTTTGCGCAATACCAAAGAGTCGAGCCGTTTCGAACTTCGACGTTTTCCCGAGAAATACCGCTTCGGCCGGAGTATGTAGCACCACCAGTACTGTCATCTGCATAGCAATGTATGTTGCGAATTCGCATCATGTCATTGATATGCAGAAGGAACCGTGTCGGTGATAGCACGCAGCCTTGTGGAACACCAGCATTGATAGATTTAAAGTCAGAGCACGCACCGTCAACTACGACCTTGATGCTCCGATCAGCCAAAAAACTGGTGATCCACTTGCATAATTTCTCGGGAAGCCCATAGGAAGGCAGCTTCGCCAGAAGCGCTTTGTGCCATACCCTATCAAAGGCCTTCGCTATGTCCAAACTAACTGCCAATGCCTCCCCCTTGGACTCAACTGCTTCCGCCCACCGATGTGTTAAGTATACAAGAAGATCACCAGCTGAGCTGCTACTGGCGGTCGCTAATCAGCTGGTGCTCTTCTAAATACTTGAGGAGCTGCGAGTTGATAATTGTCTCCATAATTTTGGAGAACAAGGAGGTTATGGCTATCGGCCGATAGTTAGACGGATTAGAGCGATCTCCTTTTTTGGGATGGGATGCACTAAAGTTGTCTTCCATGAAATCGGTACTACGCCGAGTGAGTAGGAGAGCCGGAATAAGCGTGTTAGTACCGGCGCCAGCTCTGGAGCACATGATTTAAGTACAATCGGAGGGATGCCATCCGGTCCACTCGACTTATGGACGTCCAAGGAAAAAAGTGCTTTACGTACGGAAGACTGCAAGAATTTTAATTCCGTCATAGAACTATAGCACTGCGGGATGGTAGGCGGTGCATTTCCTTGGTCGTCCAGAGTCGAGTTGGCCGCAAAGAACGAGCCCAAAAGATCGGCCTTCTCCCTTGCGGTATGGGCCAGAGAGTCATCATCTCCGTGTAAGGGTAGAAAAGAGGGCTGTGAGAAATTCCCCAAGACAGCCTTGGCGAGGGACCAGAACGCACGAGTTCCCGAAGGAAGGCGAACTAATTTCTCACCAATTCTGCCAATGTGTTCAGATTTTGCCTTGGCGATAGCTCTTTTGAAGAACCTCGAAGTCTGAGTCCTCGGGATAGGATCGTTGGCTGGGGCAGTCAAGGTGGTGACAGAGGGTGGCTGTTGTTTCCTCTGTCTAGGCTGCTCTGGTTGTGGTTCTGTGGCTATCTTCTTTGTAGGAGGTTCCTGTGTGGTCACCGTCAGGGCCACTGTCCCGGCCTTCTTATTCCTAGCCTCCCTACGGAACATTGAGCAGGCTGTGTTGTTGGCCGTGTGGGGCCCTTGGCAATTCGCGCATGTTGGTAACTCTTCCCGAGGCAGTCTCTCGCAAAGTGCTCATCTCCACATCTCACGCACTTTAGAGGACGATGGCATTTGTGGGAAGAGTGGCAAAATTGCTGGCACCGGTGGAATTGTGCCGGGCCCCTCTTGCCTCTCCATCGCTCGATCTTGACTCCTGGCATAAAGAGGAGTTCGTCAATGTCATATATGGCTGGTATTGTATCGGCCTTCCTTTTAATGATGGCGAGGAATACGCAGCCCGGGCGCCCCGCACGCGCCCTTATAGGTCTCACATATTCCGCTTCGTGGTTGTGTGCCATCAGCTCCTTTTTGATGTCCTCGGGGTCAGTGTCCGCTGGGAGTCCCCTAATCGCCACTTTGATACTCCTCTTGCTCGGGAGCGAGTAACAGTACCATGAGAGGCGCTCGGTTCTTCCCAACTCTGTCAGGTATTTTTGTATGGTACGGTATTCCGCTTCGTCCTTGGGTGAGAAACGGACACCCCTACCAAATGGTCTCGCGTTGGGGACGTGCCCCAACTGGTTTTTTAACTCTCTGAAGTGGTGGGCCCAGTTTGGTAGGGTTTCCTCCACGAGTGGGGGATATTTATGGCTGCTGACGAAGGTTTTCTGTGTCCCATCTTGGTTAGAGGTTACAGGTGCGGTTGTCACTGTTGAAGCTGCCACCGCTGTAAATGCCTGTGGTGGTGGTGGTGGTGATGGGTCTGCCGGCACACATAGGCGTTTGGGGTCTTCGTCGTTCTGTGGGCTTTCGATTTGGTCCCTCTTCCTGCGCTTTGGGGTAGCGACAGGGGGTAATATCAAAGGTGCAGCTTCTGCTTGCTGCAAGGCTATTATATCTTCTTTGGTGGTTGGAAGAGTATGCGCGCCAATCGCTTCTAGTGCTGCGCTGCGGTCGTTAAGATATTTAGCCATTGCCTCCATAAGATCCTTGTCTAAGAGGTTCGAGTTGGCAAGGCGGGCCATTATTATGTAGTTCTCCTCGAGAATACTTTTAGGTGATCTGCGGGGAGTCGGGGTGATCTCGGGCTCTTGGGCCGACGGCAACATTGTCGTTTGCGTTAATTCGGTTTCGCGGCGTTCGACCACTGCGCTTTCGGATCGCGGTAATGATTCGCGTCGCGCGGATGAATCGCGTCGCGCAGACGAGTCGCGCGACGAAGATTCTCGCGGTCCGGAATTGGTCCGGTCGCGATTAGCACGGCCTTCTAACGGCCGTCGGTAAAGACGGGGGTCACGCGGTAGTTGGGGGTCATTTCTGTAGAATAAGTCGGTTGGGACATTTATCTGAACTAGGCCCGCCTTGGGTGTGCAGGTTAATGCCGCCTTTAGGTTATCCGGTTGTGACATCGATTGTCCAATTTGAGCCGCCTTCGGTTGCATTGTATGTGCCGCCTTCGCCGGTCCAATTAGTGCCGCCTTTGCATCAGGGCGGGGAGGTGTCGCGCTGGTGGTGGTGTCACCAGGCTGGTTGCGCCGAGAATTCTCCTTCAGAAACAGTTCCCTCTTGGGAGATTGTTTCGGAGAGGTGTTCGGCGTGGGAATTTTTGATTTACGCGAGGTCACACGTTCCCATTCGTCTATTTCAGAAATATCCGAATGCGAGCACGATTGTGACCTCGAGCGACGGGTGCTGTCCTATGATGGGCTAGGACGTCTTGGGCCTCGAGACGGGCCAGGGTTTTGCCTACCTGAACTAGACATTTTTGTCGATTTTTATTTTTGAAATTTTTTCGCCGACTACCGGCGATAAGTCGGAGCGCACTCACGTCCGTTGGCGGCGGCGCCCGCCACCGGGCACTTCGCGGGCGGGGCGATCCCCTCTCACGGCGCGTTTCCCAGCTACTTTACCATGAAAGTAGTGGGAAAATCACTGTTATTTTAAAGCACGGACCGAGTGAGTATTATTTATTACAATATGTATGTTATTTAATTAGTTCAGTTAATTAGTGTTAGTGAAAAACAAGTGACGTCACATCGGACGGTTTTAATACAAATTCGTTTCTTTTCATGTTTATGATTAAGTTAAATCATAAACAAAATTAAGTTATACAAAAATAAGAGTAAATATGTTTAACTGAACTAATTAAATAACATACATGACCTTACAATTGGATTATTAATGAACAACTTAGGCTATTTTCTGTTAAAAATAGTTAAATATCATATAATACAATATGTTTATGAAAGAAAATGTTTCAAGCTATGTTATTGGTAACAGAATTTACAAAATTATAATAAAAATTGTTGCAAATCATATGTTATAATAAGGTTATAATTATATGAATCATTAAAAACACAACTACAAGCTGAATAAGAAAGAATATAGCTTGCCTATATTATAAGAAAGATTCGCATTTTTAGGAGAGTATTATGGCCCATCGATACAATATCATTAGTAAGCTTAGTAGTAGGGATGTTTTTCTTTCGTAATTGTAGAATTTGATGTATAAATATACTGAAATTGCTATAATAATCTATCACGGCCAGACTGACCTGTACTTCGCTCTCGAAGTACCCAACCAACTATATTTGTTTTCAAGAAGTCTCTGGCCTTGGCATATTAGTTCTATCACTTGCTGCACATGAATTTCAAACTAATATCAGGGCAGTGACCGACCAGCAATTCATATAATAGTCTCTGGCCTTGACATATCAGTCCTATCACCTGCTGCGAATGAATTTCAGACTGATATTACGATAAAAATATTAATCTAAGACATTAATATATTTTCAAATATATATCTTGTTGTATACAATAATTAGGTTCTATCATTCTAGTGTAGGTAGTTAAGTCTTTGCTTGTCATTGTTAACAAATAATGGAAGTTTAAGAAATGGAGGTAGGATTAGAGATTGTCACTTGTTGTTGCTACCTAGCACATTAAACATGAATTGTAATTAAATACGAAGTTTTATTGAATATAATAGTGGCGACGTAGTGTAAAAGTTAAAATGGAGCGTAAATCAGTGAAATTTAATGAATTCAATTCACAAAGTGATAATTGGGACAATGAAGAATGTTAACTAATTTTGATTATTAGCACTCCATATTCTCTGTGAAAAATAAAAAATACTAGTGAAAGAATTACTTCGATACGTCAATTAGTTTCCGATTTAGAAGTAAAATAAGTTGAACCGCACGACGCTGGCCGCCGTTGACGCTGTGACGTCATCTCACAACACGCTCAGTCTAGTTCGCTCGGCGGCCGGCGCTCGCGGTCGTGCGCCCGTGCCGTCGAAATTACACCTCAATACTTTTCCAAAAAAAATGTTCAATCCAAATACAAGGAAATGATGAGTTGTGCCTACTGAACGGATCTGGACGAAGTCTGGAATAACTCACGGCTCCTTTTAATTCTGGGAAAATGTACAGTTCCCGAGTTTTTTTTTCGGAATGTCTCAATTGCTGTTAGCCTTATGGGCTGTTACAGCTTCACCGGTCGCGGGGGCGAGCAGAGTGCTCAGCCAGAATTTAAAGGTGTAGAGCTGTACGCCCTCCGCCCTAAGGGTGTCTCCTGTGAGACCGAACCTCGGCTTAGGGTGGGGTCGTGATTTGCGATGAGAGGGATAGTGGCATTGTTTTGTCCGTCCACCGAACCTTGCCTTTGGGCTCGGTTCGCCGAAGGGCGAAACAGGGGTCCTCGTCGCCGCCGGCGGCGACGGTGTCGCGAATGTAGGTGTGTAGTGTTATCGTGTAAACCGTTGGCCAGAGTTATCGGGTCATCGGGATCGGTAAGAACGTGGCGGGGCCTACGCAGTTTGGGATCGGGATTAGGGTCTGGGATGTAGTCAGCCGCGGCTACCACCAGTGGGTTCGGATGCGAGATGGCACGATCGAAGTATCTTTCGGAGATGTCTTTGAAATGCTTTGCTAAGCTCGGCAATTCAAGATCGTTATGGAGGTCTACGTTGCGCATATACCACGGTGCTCCCGTGGCAATACGCAGGAATTCATTTTGTACCACTTGCAACGGATGCAAGTCCGTAAGGGGGAGATGGGCAAACGCTACGCAAGCGTATGAAAGGATGGAGTTCCCGAGGTATTTATTTAAATTAAGAAGAACGGTAGGTACCTATACACGTACATATACCTACGTCCTACGTACCTACCTATAGCTACAAAACTAATACATATTTGTTGTCTTTAACGTAAAAATGTAATGGTAGGTAGGTCCTTACGACATTAGTTGGGTATTTTGTTTTGATAAAATAATTTAGAACAGATAAACTATTAAGCATAAGTAGTAGCAAGGAAAG